>JAQHUG010000516.1:314811-341555 GCA_028555095.1 Dicrostonyx torquatus | reverse complement strand
AAAAGCAAGAAGGAACCTTGCTTTTTGCCTGTTTGCCCTCCCTCTGGATGGCAAGTTCATCAGTCCTGCTGCCAAGCTGTTCCTTTTGGGCATTAGAACCTACTTCTTCAGGACTCCAGCATAGCCTGAAGGCCAGTTGAGATTCAGTCTCACGGACTAAATAACTACTGAATTCTTGGCCTTTCTGTCAGGAGACATCCATAGCGGAACTAGTCGAACAGCAGTCTATAAGCCACCCCAATAAAAACCCTTTTAATACAGATTTATTATGTCCTGTTGTTCCAGAGAACTCTAATAAACATACATGCAAATGAACAAATGTAGTAACTTTTTATAATTAATGATAATGACAGTAAAGTGGCTGAGTGTAAGCTTTCATCTACTTCCTGAATGTGGATCAAATGCAACCAGCAGCCACCTGCTCCTCCTGCTGCCATGTCTGTCCTGCCGTGATGGGCTGTATTTATTGGGACTGTGAGCTCAATAAATTTGTTTGCCAGATATTTTGTCTCTACCATGAAACAAGTAACTAATCCATAAACTCAGGATGAGCAGGCCCCGCAGAGGAGGCCACGTGCCTTTCCCAGCAGACAGGAGGGTGTGTGGACACCTGTTATAGACAGCCATATGGGATGTGCCAAGCTCCCTGACGGCTGGCCTACCTAAGCTCTCTCCCCTGACTCTAGACTATGGCTGGTTTCTGTGAGGAGTCAGGAAGGGGGCAGGCAGTGAGGATAGAGGAAGGAGGAAGAAAAGAACATTCCATCTCATAACATGTGGAAAGTAATTAACCAACATCCATTAACCTGGGCCATATAAAACCAAAGCACTCACTGGGTAACACCATGTGTTTTTCTGATTATTTTAGTCAATAATGCCATATATTTGAGGCATTTTCTGTTGGGGCTGGGGAAATGAAATGTGGGGAGAGGCTCAAAGGGAGAAATGGTCTAGGGAGCCTATAAGGACTAGCTCAGAGACCACTTGGCTCTGGAAACACCACCCTTCCTGACAGTGTGTTTTCTGCTTCAATAAATATCCATTTTTACTCCTTCTGAGTCTTTATTTTGTTTGTCTGTGGGCATTCGGTTCTTTGTTCCCTCTGGGAAGAACCCGGACACCTGGGCAGCTGGCACATTGGTACCGACAGTCCCCTCCCATTTCCCTCTCAGGACATCAGTGGGTAAAGCCAAGCCATAGTGGAGTAATCTAAATCTGTATTGCTGGGGAATGGTCAGCCATATATATCCCGAATAAACCTTGTCTTTTATTCCTTTGAGATATATTACAATTCTTTGTTTCTTTCTACAACAGTGGTCTACACAGTGAGTTCTAGGTGAACTAAGGCTACATAGTAAGACCCTGTCCCTCACTTCAAAAAGAAAAATGGTGGCATACTTTTTAAAAGTACCAGTCACACCCTTCCAAGTGGCCTAGCTGTCATTCAGTCCTGTTCCAGCTGTTTAAACTGATAACTGACTTGGGAAATAAAAATCAGTGGATTTTCAATGTGAATATGACCCTCCAGTGATTTAATCATGCGACTTGCTTTGCTTCGGTTTCTCCTGGTTTGGAGGACAAAGTGGGGTGCTTTGCTGAGGTCCCATTTCATCTTCTCTAGAAGGACATAAGACACCTCATGCTAAAGGACTGATTGGCTTTATAACAGAAAATGCCCCTAAACTCTTTATCTCACTTAAATTAATCCCGTTTTAGTTACATTCTTTATAGAAGGCCCTGTTCAGGTTTCAGCCCTAGGAATAGTTTTGTAGTCAAATATTAACTGTTGAAAGCCGAAGGGTAAGTTTGTGCATGACCTAGTGTTGTCTGGTAGTCTCCAAACTGACGCACTTGCTCCAGGAGGGAGTAGACGCATGAGCCTCAGGAGGTAAACAAGAATGTCACATGTCTGGGAGAACAACTTTGGAAGACTCTCTCAGTTCCTCCCAGAGAAGAGAGTTTGTGGACCATCAGCTGCCTGCAGACTTCCCAGAGAGCTCTTGGGCTGCAGATGGGGTGGGCTTTGGGGTAATGAATCTGCCTTTGAGTCGTCTCTACTACATGTAAGTAACTTCAGGCATTTCTAACCCAATAAAAGCCATTGGTCCAACAAGGCAGACATTGGTCTAGCTGTTGCTTTGGTTTGCAACAAGCTCCCTTCTTTGGGCGCCCAGTCATCAGGTGTTGCATCTTTCCAAGGAAAATCTAACACATGACACCACGTGTGTATGTTAATGCATTTCCTGATGATGTATGTGCACCTGTGCGCATTGAATATTGAGGCCAGTAGTCACAGCTTAATATGTAGTAGTCCTGGTCTCAATCACTCTCCATCTTATTGAGACAGGTCTCTCACTGACCTGGAACTCTCCAAGTAGGCTAGACTGGCAGGCCAGTGAATCCCAGGGATGCACCTGCCTCTGCCTCCTTAGCTATGTGCCACTACAGTTTGGGGGGGGGGATTTTGTTGCTGTTTGTTTTTAAAAAACAGAACAAAACAAGAGTTTTAGGATCAAACTCAGAACCTCATACTTGCAGGTCAAGCATTTAATTGACTGGGCTGCCTCCCCAGCCTAAGAAGGTTAATGAGGTCAGCGTGCTTATAAAGTAGACTCAGGGAAAATCGCCACAAGATGGCATTTCCTAAAGGGGAATTGATGCGGTTTCATGTAGAATTTTTGTCAGTTCAGTTTCTATCTCTGAGATTCATATTGGATGAAGCTTAATACAACTGGTAGATAGATGTTCATGCCAAGCAGACAGATATTTTTGCTTACTGTTTGAGTTAGCACATGAAATAAGTTTATACGTATCATTGTACTTTGTTCAGATTTGCTCCCCATCTCTCTCTCTCTCTCTCTCTCTCTCTCTCTCTCTCTCTTTCTCTCTCTGTGGGGGGGGGCGGGTATACATACACATGGAGGACAAGCCCTGGAGCCATCTGACTTTTTTTAGACCCAAGGATCTCTGCTTCCCTAGCCCTGGAATCACACAGTGCCTCGGTTTTTCCTAAGTCCTGAGGATGAAACTCAAGCCCTCCTGCCCGCAAAGCATGAGCTTTACTGACCTTGCTGTGTCCGCAATCCTCCTTGTGTCTTTAAAATCTCATTGTTTTCTAGTCTCAGACTAGAGCTGGACGAAGGAGCTTCACAAGTTTCTAAAACTCTGAGGAGGAAAGTGCCATCCAATCTGTACCTCTGGCCTGGGAGGGATGCCAGTCAGCAAAAGCACTTGCAAATGACTCTTAATATTCAGGAGGGCCACATCTCTGCATCTCAGACCCCTTCAGTCTTGGTTACCCAATTGGAAGCCACTTTGGGGCTGGGGATGTAGCTAAATGGCAAAGCATTTGCCCAGCATACACAAGGCCCTGGGCTCCATCTCTAGCACAAAGGGATAAAACCAATGCCAGTTTCTCCCTGCAGGGTCACAGCCACTCTGAGACCATACCACCTACAAATCAAGATACATTTTGCTTCTTCTTTCCCATTGTGACAACCAACCCTGATGGGCAACCTTTCCATCAGAGCTTCCCCAACCTCGCTTCCAAAATTGTCAGCAGCCCACCCTACCATCCCCCAAACCCAATATGCCTCCAGAGAAGGCTCATTGTGCAACCAAGGTGAACTACCACACTGGCCAGTCCTAGGAGGGCAGGAGGCCCAGGGCTGTCCCCTCCCCTACCTAGTCGCATGAGCACAAACACTTAGAGCATAAAAGGTGGCAGGGAGATTCAGGGTTGGGGCAGAAGACCACAGTTGGTTAGTAGAACCACCCTCCCAAGTCTAGAACTCACACATCACAGCTTCGTTTCTTTACCTTAGTAACTGAGATGATGCTCTGCCTCCCTGGGGCCCTCCTTCCCCAAGGGCTTCCAGAAGCTCCTCTGGGGCTACCCAGCCTGTTTGAAAGGCTGGGCGGTACCAAAGCGTCCCACTACTGCAGCTCCCAGGCGCTCCACTCTCACCTCTGCTAGGCAGGAGACTTGGCCTGAGGTCCAAGCCTAGAAGGTGTGGCCGGAAGCACTTTGGGGTCAGTCAAGGACAAGCTAGGACAGAAAAAGTTTAGGAAGGAAAAGCCTGCTTCCCTAGAGATCCAGAATGACAGGACAAAAGTAGTGAGAGCCGCCCTCTGATTTCAGAGGGGCTGGGAAGGACAGCTGTCAACGTGAATTCTTCTTGGGGTAAAGAGGTCATGAGCCTTTAGTAAGGTCAATGTCCACAGGGCAGATGGCCAAGAAAACAGAGCCCATTGTGCCCAGGAAAATGAATATATGCCCTCAACCTCGTTTACCAAGGTGGGTAAATGATTTTTTTTTTTGTCAAGATATCTCCTGATAAATATTGCTTCCCCTGACAGGCAGAAAGTCTCTGGACCACTTATTTCATCTTATTTATTTCCTTTGATAGCTTTCTGCTATGAAACTCTTACTGTGCTGGAAAATGTGCATAGCTAGGAAGAATAAGAGTCACCTCCAGTGTCACCCAGGCTTACGTGTGGACTCAGTGTGCGCGGGCTTGTGTTGTCTTTAAATGTTCTATTTATGTATATGAGTTTTTGCCTGCATGCATATATGTGCGCTATGGGTGTGCCTGGTGTCTTCTAATGCCAGAACAGGGCACCAGGTTCTCCAGAATTGGAGTTACAGATGGTTGTAAAACACCATGTGGGTGCTGGGAACTGAATTCAGGTTCTCCGCAAGAGCAGCAATTGCTTTTAATCACTGAGTCACCTCCGCAGCCCCTTTGGTTTTGTTTTGTTTTTTGTTTTTGTTTTTTTGGAACAGTCTCCTTTAGCCCAGGGTGGCCTTCAGTTCAAAGCACTTGGCTACTCACTATGTTTGACTCTCTCCTGCCTCCATGTCCTTAGTTTTGGTATTACAGCTGTGCACCACCAAATCTGGCTTATCCTTTGTTGGGGATGGAACCCAGGCACTATTCACGGTGGGTAAGTACTCTACCAACTAAGCCACAACCCTAGCTCAAATGATAGTTTTGTGTTTGTAATATCATAGCCTCTTTGCGGCAATTATAGACATCTGTCACCCTCTTGGTTCTCATCCGAGTTTCCCCATCCTACAGCCCCTATCACATGATGCTGTCAGATACAATCCCCAGGATCTACTGGAAGAGAGTCCTGGAGTCACATGCACTTATGTTAGGGACAAACGGCTAACCGAGATGCCTATTAACATCTCAAATCACCTGACCGCCAGGTCCCCAGGAAGCATTTGTTACAGAGTCCTGGCTCCTCAGCTCTTCTCACCCTTGCCCCCTACCTTAAACTTCTGCAGTCCCCAAGCTTTGCCTCCCTTCCCCCAGCTTCTGATTCCTATATAACGCAGCCATTTGGCTCTTGAGCCCTCTTGGGTTCCATGAGCTCTCTTGGTGTCTTGGTTCTTCTCTTTGCCTGCTTTCCCTTCTTCTCTCACTCTCCCTGTCTCTCCTCTCATGGCCCAGTCTATCTGCTAGCTGGCTGCACTCTGAACTCTTCCAGATGCCTCTTGCCATGTTCTCCCTCATATCTTCAATAAAACCCTTCTCCTCCACCATACCTAGGAGTGGTTGTGTCCTCATTTTCATCACACTATGTATACTATGCACACACACACACATACACACACACATGCATAACATTTATGAGCACAACCAGTTGAGGCTTTTCAGGGGGAAACATTGAGATGGGGTCTCAGTTGACCTCTGACTCCCTAAATAGTCAAGGATGACCTTGAACTTGTCATATTCCTCCCTTCATCTCTTGAGTATTAAGATTACACAAGTGAGCCGGGAGATGGTGGTGCACGCCTTTAATCCCAGCGCTTGGGAGGCAGAGGCATGCAGATCTCTGTGAGTTCGGGGCTAACCTGGTCTACAAGAACTAGTTCTAGTTCCAGGACAGGCTGCAAAGCTACAGAGAAACGTCGTCTTGGCAGGGGGTGGGGGGAATTACACAGGTGTGCCACCGAGCCACGTTTCTACAGTGCTGAGAACCACCCAGGGCTTTGAGCATGTGAGGCAGGCACTCTACCAAATGAGTCACGGAGTTCTTCAGTCACGTCTTACACTCCAATGCTGAAATGACAGGAGGGAACCACCATGATCAGCTGGACATTTTATAGCTACCGTAACAACTCTAAAGCCCTGATCCCCTTGGCAACCGGTGGGAGGGATTTGTTTTGCCATTTATGAATGTGGTTAGTGATTGAAGGTTGTTTCTTCTAAAGGGGACAGCCTCTGAAGCCCATGTTGTATTCACGTTAGCCCAACTACACAGTTTACTTAAAGTCAGTTTAAGCCATTTATTTCCCAAAAATTGTATGTAAACCTCTTGTACATTTGGGCAGTTGTGTGTGTGCGCACATGTGAGCATATGTGTGCATGTGGAGACCAGAGGACAACCTCTGCTCTTATTCCTCAGGAGCCACCTACCTTTATTTTTGTTTTGTTTTGAAGAAGAGTCTCTCGCTGACCTGTAGCTCACCAAGTACTATAGGCTGGCTGGCCAGCAAACTCCGGGGACCTGCCTACCTCTGTCTCTTTGGTACTGGGGATGCAGGTGCACAGCACCCCCGGGGACCTGCCTACCTCTGTCTTGTTGGTACTGGGGTTGCCAGTGCACAGCATCCCTGGGGACCTGCCTACCTCTGTCTCGTTGGTATGGGGTTGCCAGTGCACAGCACCCCCGAGGACCTGCCTACCTCTGTCTTGCTGGTACTGGGATTGCAGGTACACAGCACTATGTCCAACTTTTTCTTTTCTTTTCTCTCATAAGTTTTGGGGATCAAACACATGTCTTCATGATCACAAGGCATGCATTCTACTGTCTAAGACATCTCCCAAGCCCCCAAAGTAAGGGGCTTCTGTTGTTGTCATTTTTGTTTTGTTTTTTGTGTGATGTATGAGAACTTTTTAAAAATTGGCTTTGTTTCATTTTTTACCCTGTACTACTGATCCACACATAGCTCGAATGCGGCTACTACTATTGTTCTATTTTGTTGTTTCCTTTATACTCAACTGCAGCCAAATACCAGACTTCCTCATTTTGATCACTTCTCAGAATGTTGCCCTGGCCATGCATGTGGTCTTCCAGCTCCCCAGGGACACATGTGATTTGTTTTAAAGTCTGGCTTCCTTAAAGGTCTTTGGCATTGGAGTAGCTTATTGTTCAAGGAATGTTTGGTCAGAGATTGTGGATCTTTGGGTATCATGGTTAATCTTGGCTGTCAACTTGACTAAATCTGGAATCAACTAAAAGGCAAGCTTCTGGGCACTCCTGTGAGGGATTTTTCTCGGTCAGATTATTTGAGGCAGGGAAGCCTGCCGTAAATGTGGGTGGCACCTTCTGGTGGCAGCCCAGATAATAGGACATGGAAGAAGGAAATTCTGGTTTTGCCTGCTTGCCCCCACTCTTTTGATAAACTCACCTACCCTGTTGTCGATAAATTTCTTCACTGATACTAGAATGAACTTCTCTGGGCTTCTGGTATAGACCAAAGACCAGCAGCCCTCAGGAAACCTCCACGACTTCACACAAGTTTGGGACTACTGAGGACTCCTGCCTTGGAGACCAATCAACATGCTGGATTCTTAGTCTCCTCTATTCAGCAATTTTTGGGCTGCCCAGCTCCACCATGCATGCGAATTTAACAATACCCATTTAAGGTGTAGCCATTCTTCTACCAGTTCTATTCTTTTTAATATCGGGTTTTTTTTTATGTCATGTGCACTGGTGTTTTGCCTGCGTGTATGTCTGTGGGAGCGCGTCAGATGCCCTGGAACTGGAGTTACAGACAGTTGTGAACTGCCATGTGGGTGCTGGAAATTGAACCTGGATCCTCTGGAAGAGCAGTCAGTGCTCTTTAACCACTGAACCATCTCTGACTAATACAGACTGTGGCACTAAAAGTTGGTTTTAAAGAAACAGAATTGTAAGAATGAATTTCTCTAGTTGATTTGTTGATATCTGGAGCTAATTCTCCAACTCGATAAAACCTGAAGTTTCTAAAGACTCTCCTGTGGCACAGGGCGCTGAAGGCACACAGTGTGAACTATGGAAAGAACAATGCAAGACAAACACAGTTGACGCCCTCACCCTCCTGTGAGGGGCGAAGAACGTGGTGACTCCATACATAAAACTTTCAGAAATAAAGCAATGACGCTGACTAGCTACTTCTAGCATCTCTGGATACAGTGAAAAGGGAAAAGACTAAGTTCAGGGGTAGAAATTAACTGGCCCTGTCTAAGGATTTCTAAGTGTACCCCGGAAAAGGGTCTTCCCAACTCCAGCAGCCATGGCACTCAAGCTGCAGAAAATCAAACTGAAACCCTCACCGTACAACTGGCCAACCTGGAGCACAGTTGAAGTCCAACCTTGGAAGGCGTCAGCAGTGAAACTGGGGGCACTGGTTAAAAAGGAGTGGGGTCCTCCGACTTGTGCGGGAGAGCACTGAAGAGATCGTAGCTCTCCAACTCTTGGGTTCTGGTAGGTTTGTTTTGGTCGAGGAAATAGTCTTAATGTAGAAGAAATGTGATTGCTTGCTGATCAGTGAGCATGTTGATGTAAAACCACAGCTGACAGCCTACAGGGAACAAGAGAGTTTATTCTGGAGCCATCTTGAGTGACCATGGCCTGAGAATACAGATTTGTGACACACCAAATTCTATGTTCCAACATGGAAGCGGTTTCACAGGGCTTTTGTTTTTGTTTTGTTTTATAGTTTTACAGAACAAAGAAAATCACAAAAGAAAATCAATTTTAAAATATATAGGTGAGTACACCAGAGAGATGGGTACAAGAAAATGGGGAGTCATTTAATAGGGCAAAGATACAACCTGATGAATTCTTAGATCTTGGGTTGGTGCAAGCCAGTGTCCTGGTAAGTTAATAGCTTCTAAGAGGTTTTATTTTATTATCACAAGGTGTTAGTTCAGATAGAGAGTGGGGCAAGGAATAGCTCTAATAGAAAGTTAGCACTAGCCCAAGATAAGGCAACGAGCCTCTGGACCTAGCAAATCCCAATCTCTCCATAGCACAGAAATCCAATTGGTCCATCAGCCTCTGCAGACACACGCCATTCAGGAGGTCTTGTTGTTTTCAGCTGTTTGTTTCCTCCCAGAAACAGCTTCTTTTTAGAAATGCTCTCATCCAAAGGCGGTAGCCAATTGGACTTGAAAAGAGCATGGCTGGAAAATTGGTGAGGAGGGCATTTGGGGAATTTTTTAAATAGATCTCACTGAATTGACCAAGGATGTGAAGAGACTTGTGTTCTTCTACAGAGGAAGAGTTTAGTAGATAAAAGGACCCATTTTGTGAACAGTCAGCTCCCTAGTTACTTTTCTATTGCCACGACAAAACTCAACAACCATGGCAAGTTATAAAACAAAGAATTTAGCTGGGTGGTGGTGGCGCACACCACAGGTGGATCTCTGTGAGTTCAAGGCCAACCTAATCTATAACAGCTAGTTCCAGGATAGCTAAGGCTGTTACACAGAGTTACAAAGAGAAACCCTGTCTCAAAAAACCATGAAAAAGAAGGAAGGAAGGAAGGAAGAAAGAAAAAAAGAAAATTTAATTGGGGCTCACTTACCATTCCAGAGGGTGAGTGCATGACCACCATGGTGGGAACAAAGCAGCTGGTGCTGGAGCAGTAGCTCAAATCTTGTATTTGATCCAAAAGCAGGATGCGATGAGAGCTAACTTGAATGGTGGGGGTGTTTGAAAACCTCAGACACATCTCCTCCAACAAGGACACATCTCCTAATCCTTGTCAAACCATTCCATCAACTGGACACCAAGCATTCAAACATAGGAGTAGGGCCATTCTCAGACAGACTGCCACTGCTTTTTCAGTCATTTCTTTCTTCTTGTCATTGCCCATGGTGGCAGAGGTGGAGGCTATCCACTCACAAGGCTGACCTGGATCTAGCTGCTGCTGAATGGCAGTACCCTCTATATGGCACTGGGGACAGTTAGAGGGGTGTAGGTAGACAGGGAAAGCAAGAATGGGCTCCATAGGGTGGCAACTTCTTTCTCCAGAAACCATTTCAAGAAGAGAGAAAGTAGGGAGGCCCAGGACAGATAGTAGAAACATAAGTGAAACATTTTATAAAATTTAAAAACCATTTTGTGTGACTTGCATAATGCCTGTAAGATAGGAACTTGCCACCAGCCAGCTCTGGTAAAAGCTATGCCTTAGAATCAAGCTCTGATGTGTTAATGGACTGGTCACAGGCAGCTCAGATACAGCCAAGCCCAAGACAGGCCTTGATATACTAATGAACTAACTCCCTGGGTAGCACTGATATGTTGGTGAACACTGATAGGGCAAAGCCACTGCCCAATGAAATGATACAAAAATTGGAACTTTGGCAATGGTCTTGAGGATCCCAATGCCATGCTCCCAAGACAACAGCTTCCCAGACTCTGTTGATATCCATAAGCAAAAGGACTTGAAATTGGCTTGTGTGTGGTGGCCGTGACTTCAGTGACCGTTGATCGCTGGCCCCACACACACCCATTTTTCAGTATTAGCGGCTGGCCAACACTCTCAAGGCCTTCCTGGACCTCTACCAGCTATCCCTCCAGCCTGCCACAGCTGAAGGACTTTTCAGCGGATATGGGTTGGGTGTGCAAACTTCCAGTGTTCTCACCAGAAATTGTCCAGTGGAACCCTGCAGCAGCACTTTCTGTCCAAACAACTGTCCCTGTTTGGTATGATGTCTGTTTAACTTTTATATTAGGTATATAAGGTATTATATATATATATATATATATATATATATATATATATATATATATATATATATATTTTAAGCATTATATTTTACATATGACATTATAAGGGATGTTTGCGTGGATAAACTGAGCATATTCAAAAGACAGATCTCATGTGGATATCCAACTGCTGAGTGCCTGCCTCATAGCCCACAGACCATGCTCTCCACAGGTTGAAATACAAAAGGGGAGGACACAGGTGCCCTATAAAACACCCAATCCAAAGTCCTGTTAGCAAGCTCCCAGCTCTGGAATCCTCCCATCCCAAAGGGAGCTTCAGTTAAACCAAAACTTTCACTTTCTCTGTGTCTTAGTATTCTGTCTTTCCTAGACATTCAATTCTTTGTCCCACAAAACAAAGTCAGTGGTCCCCTAGATGAGCACCAGCACTCAGGTAGAGGACCATTCCCCAGCGTGACCAGCCAGGACGTAATGGTAAGCTGACCACCATGCTTATAGTATTCCACACAGTGCTGCTTCTGATCAAGGTGCACTAAGGCCAAAGAAATCAAATGGCAGGCTCACCCTCATGGAGTTCACTGGTTTTCCCATGTTCCCTGCTATCCTGAAGAAATCTGGCTTAATAGCAGTGGAATGATCTTTTAAAAACACATACGGCAGCAATTATGTGGCATTAGCCTAGATGGCTGGAGCAGGGTTCTCCAAAAGGCTGTATTATGTTTAGAATCACCAGCCAACAGATGGTACTGAGGTTCATGTAGACAAGAAACATGGGCCCAAGAACAAAGGAAATGAGAATGGCTCCGCTCTCAGTACTTCTAGTGACCCACTGGCAAAATCTGTCCTTCCTGTCCCCATGACTTTCTTTGTGCTCTGCATGCCAGAAGTTTTGGTTCCAGAAGGGGCAAGTGCTTCTGTCAGGAGGCACAACAAATCTTTCCATTAAACTGCAAGCTAAGACTCCTTCTCTTCCTGGCCACTTGGGCTCCTGATGCCCTTGGATCAATGGGCTAAGGAGCAACAGGACAAACGACTGATCCAGACTTCCAGGAAGAACTAGGATGCCTCTCCACAATGGAGTAAGAAAGAGTATGTCTGGAATGCAGGAGATCCTTCAGGACGCCTCTAGGTGTTACCATGCCAACGAGAATAACCCAGTAACCTGGACCATTACTAATAAAAACCCAGAGACAAATATTGGGGTTCAACCTGAAGGTCAGAAAAGCAAACAGCCAGCCACTGGCTCTTACCTCTACCTTAGTTCAAAATGGTGATCCTGCCTCCAGGAATCCTCAGAATAAGACTGTGTCTGAAAGCTGTCTCCTTATATTTCTTTCTAGTGCTAGGATTAAGGGCATGCAATACTTGCCAGTTTCTACCGCAAGCTAGTGTGGCTACTGAGATTAAATAAAGGTGTGTCTCAGCACTACCTGGTCTGTAAGGTTGACCAGGGCGGCTCTTTTACTCCCTGATCTTCTGGTAAGCTTTATTTACTAGAGTACAAAGGAAATATCACTACAGTAACCCAATTCAGACTGGATGTTAAATGGCACAGACCCCTCAGGAATGAAGGTACTGGTCATCCTCCATGCCTAAACCAAAATCTGTTAAGATGCCTGTTGAGGTAGGTGAGCCACAAAATGGCTAGTGGAACAAGGCAGGTAAGGCCACACACAGGATCAGTTACAGTAACGAGAGCTGTAACTGCCATAAGCATGTCTGTGCATGTCTGTGCATGTCTTAGTTTGAGTTTCTATCACTGTGATAAAAACAACACGACCAAAAGCAGCTTGTGGAGGAAAGAGTTTATTTTATCTTGTAATCCATCATCCAGGGAAGTCAGAGAAGGGACTCAAGGCAGGAACCTGGAGGCAGGAGCTGATGCAAACCATGAGGAGTGCTGCTCACTGCTTGCTCCTCACAGCTTGTCTTCCTACACCACCCGAAACCACCCGCACAGGGGAGGTGCTGCCCTAGGTGAGTTGGGCCCACATACATCAATTACTGTTTAAGAAAATACTCCCACAGACTTGCCCACTGCCAATTCTGTGGGGACATTTTCTCAGTCGAGGTTCTCTCCTCTCTAAGATTTTAGCTTGTGTTTCAAGTTTACAAAACACTAGCCAGCACAGTCCTATTTAGAATGTATGTTTGTGAAGATACACA
Organism: Dicrostonyx torquatus; assembly: GCA_028555095.1. Classification (NCBI taxonomy): domain Eukaryota; kingdom Metazoa; phylum Chordata; class Mammalia; order Rodentia; family Cricetidae; genus Dicrostonyx; species Dicrostonyx torquatus. The sequence continues at coordinate 328,655 of JAQHUG010000516.1, read as the reverse complement.
ACATACACGGTAGGCAGATATTTGTGTTTCCTTCCTCTATTTGCTTTGTAATATAACACTGACTGAAATACTATCAGTGGTTAAGTGCTGCAAATCCGTATTATCAATCTTAAGTTATGGGACATTAAAAGCATTCTTCAAGGGACTTTACTACCTTTTTGGAATAATATGTTTGAGGCTGTATGAGATCACTGTGTCATGTTAGGCAGAATTATGACCATATTATATATTGCCTTTGGAAATAAAGCATGACATAAGTGACCAGGCGTCAAGCTGACAAGAGGTAGACTTGCCAACTGAACCCGAAATCAACTAAAAGGCAAGCAGCTGCGGGCCATTCTTGTGAGGGGTTTTCTTGACCAGATTCAAGGCAGAAAGGCCCACCATACATGTAGGTGGCGCCTCCTGGTGGTAGTTCTGATAAAAAAACAGAAGTAAATTGGTTTCACCTGACCTGCACCTGCTGGACAAGGTGGTCTCTGCCGCTCTGCTGACTCCTTCACTAATACCAGAACCAGCATCTTCAGGTTGAGACATCCAGCCTCTGGACTCAGCGACTGCCCAGTTCTCGGCCTGACCCTCCATTATGAAGCAGGTATTGTTGACTACCTAGACTATATCGTATAATCCAATCCAATAAATCCCTTCTTACGACACATTCATTCTGTCCGTTCTGTTCCCCGAGGCCCCTGATGCACTGAAACCTGTTTCCAGACTGTGACTGCTCCCACGTTCTTAGGCACAGATTTCTGTCTCCCAGGAGGGTTCTTCCTAGACTCTCCTAGACCTGTTACATTTCTGAGTGCTTTGTCATTTTTCTTGTTGCTATCATGGAGCCGTAAGTTCTCTCTTTGTGTATGTGCTCACACATTCATGTGGTTTGTACGTGTGTGAGGGAAGGGTCAAGGAACAAGCTGAGATAACTGCCCCTCAGACACTGCCCACCAATTTTTTCCTTTCTTGTTTCCCTGTTTGTTTCAAGACATGTTTTCACTGCCCTGGTACTTGCCTAGCTGTCTAAGACAGCTGGCTAGGAAACCGCAGGGACCTGCCTGCCTGCCTCCTCAGCACTGGTGTGAAAGCATAGCCACCAACCTGGCTCACTGTACATGGGTGTGGGGGATCGAACTCAGGTCCTCATGCGTGCAAAGCGAACATTTTACCAATTGAATCATCTTCTCGGCTACCTTTAATCCCTTACCAAAAAAAAAAAAAAACCTGAAAAAAAACTTTCATTCTCACTAATACTCTTAGGAATGAACTTTTCACACTCTGTTCCAAACAAAGTAAGTCTCCTCAGACACAAGTAAGAGTTCTTCATCCATACAGGCTGACCCTTCTCCAGGAAGGATCACTGTGTCACTGAACAGAAGAGGATTTAATTGGGTTTTCTAAACAATCTCAATCTCTCTCACACATGCACACACACACACACACACAAAGAATCTCAATCTCTCTTTCTCACGCACGCACGCACACACACACACACTTTATTGGAGTGGTTTAGAGACTGTGGTCCGGCTAATCCAACAGTGGCTGTCTCCTGACTGAAAGACCAAGAATGCAGTAGTTGTTCAGTCCACAAGGCTGGATGTCTCAGCTGGTCTTCAGGGAACAATGAAATCCTGAAGAAGCACATCCTAACACCAGCAAGGGAATGTTAGCAACAGGAGAGATGAACTAACCAGCCAGAGAAAGGGCAAGAAGGCAAAAAGCAAAAGCTTCCTTGTTCCATGTCCTTTCAAGTGGCATGCCACCAGAAGGTGTGGTCCAGAGTTAGGGTGGCTCTTCCCATCCCAAATGTCCAGTCAACACAATCCCTCACAGGTGTTCCCACCTGCTTAAGTTTAGTTGGCTCCAGATGTGTCAGGCTGACAATCAAGATTACCATCACAGATGATTCTTTGAAAGATTAACACAATTCACAACCTTTAGCCAAAAAAACTAAAAGACAGGATCCAAACTAATAAAATTAGACATCGCAACAAACACTAAGAAAATGCAAGAAATCATAAAGATTTCAATTTTTAAAAAAATCTACATTCTACCAAAGTCAGAGTCTAAAAGGAAAGGATTAAGTTCTAGATATATATTATCCACCAAAGCTAAGTCAAGATGAGATAATTTACATAGACCTATGGCACTCAAGGGGCTAGAACCAGTAAGTGAAAAATCTCCCCACTAAGGGACTGGAGAGATGGCTCAACAGTTAGGACACGGGCTGTACTTGCCTGTCACTTGCCGAGGTCTCAGTTTGATTCCCAGCACCCACATGATGAGTCACAACCATTTGTAACTCCAGTTCCAGGGATCCAATGCCATCTTCTGTCCTCCATGGGCACTACATGCATGTGGTACACAGACATGCAGGCAAAACACCCATACAAATAAAATAAAATAAAAATCCCTTTATAAAAATCTCCCTAGGAGAGCTGGCCTCAAAGGCATGACAGCAGGAGCAGCCTCTCACCTCTCCTGGGCAGCACAGCAGAGCTGGTCCTGGTGGCATGGGTGAGGGAGAGCTAGCCCTGGTTGTGTAGCTGCAGGAGAGGGGGTGGACTGAAAAGTTCAGCTACCACCCAGGCCCAGATCCAGGTCTTTGAGTTGGCCCACCCCAACATCTACTCCATCTATGACCTGCTGGAGCATGTGAAGGGTCCGGTCCTGCAGAACCAAAGCTGCGGCATCTCCATAACCTGGGGCAACAACAGTATATCCTAGAGGAGTTCTGGTGAGGACCCAGTATTGATGGTGTAGCAGAAGCCAGAGGCCTCCAACCAGACCAATGACTCATTACAATGAACATATGTTAGATAAAGCTGTTTAAGCAAAAGAGTGTACTGTGTTACACACCATTACACACTGCAGATTCTACAGTGAGATTTGTGTTTGCTTTCTTTTGGAAGGAGAGGTTGCAGGGAAGATAAGGAGGGACAGAGAGATGAATGGGATTGGGGTGCATGATATGAAATTCACAAAGAATCAATAAAAAGTTAAAAACAAAACAAAACAAAATCCCAACTAAAACAGTCTAGGGCCAGATGAATTGAATGCAGAATTCTACCACACTTTCAAGGAATTAATACCAATACTTCTCAAATTATGTGTAAAGTACAAATGACAGAAACATTTCCAAATTCCTTTTACAAAGTTACTATTAGTCTGATACCAAAACCAGACAAAGAACCAACAAAGGAAAGAAAATTATAGGCCAATATTTCTGTTGAACATGAATGCAAAAATCCTCAATAAAATACTTGCAAACTGAATTTAAGAAAAATCAGAAAGAGCATCATGATCAAACCAGTTTCATTCCAGAGATGCTAGGATAGCTTAACATATGTAAGTCAATAAATCCACCACATAAACACACTAAAAGACAGAAAAGTAATCCACCATAGTCACACTAAAAGACAGGAAGCATGTGATCATCTTATTAGATGCAGAAAAGGCCTTTAACAAAAATTTAACATCCCTTCATAATGAAAAGTCTGGAGAATCTGTGACATATCTCTACATAATAAAGGCAACACACAGATTTCCTCAGCCAACATCTGGCTAAACACAGAAAAACTCAAAGCATTTCTACTAAAATCAGGAACAAGACAAGAATGTATATAAAATCTTAGCTGGAGCAATAAGACAAGTGGAGACGGCAGAGAAGAAAGAAGTCAAAGTATCTTTATTTGCACATACGACTGTAGATATAAAAGGCTCTAAAGACTCCACAAGAAATCTCTTATGGTTGACAAACACATTCATCAAAGTAGCAGAATACATAATATGCAAAAATTAGTAGCATTTCTATATACTAATGACAAACTACCAAGTATAAAATCAGGAAAATAATTCCACTTAACCTGTGTGTGTGTGTGTGTGTGTATGAGAGAGTGAGAGAAAGACAGAGACACACACACACACACACACAGAGAGAGAGACAGAGAGAGAGAGAGAGAGAGAGAGAGAGAGAGAGAGAGAGAGAGAGAGAGAGAGGAAGATTTAACCTTTAACCAAGGAAGTGAAAGGCTAGTACAATAGATAGGCCAAAGTGGATGGGAGACGTCGGCCTGCACAAAGAACTACAAACAGCTAAGGAATGTTGAGTGAGAGAAAGAATTCCCTGGGGGTAAAGCATGCTAACTGGTTATCCAACATCAGATAGCCAGTTCTGAAAACACACAAGTAACGTTCTACAGACTGAGGAGGTCATATCTGGAAATGTGTACATACATGTATGCATGTAACAACAATTAATGAAAAAAGAGTCCACAAATTTGAAAGAGGGTAAGGATGTTTGTGAGGGTTCGAAGGGAGGAAATGGATGGAGAAACAACGTAATTATTGTTGTGATTCTGGCACTTTAAGAGAAAAGCCACGCACACCCACCCCCATCCGCTGAGGCAGGCTGATCTTCAGCTTCCGGACTGAGAGCTCTCTCTTTCCTGTTTTCCTCTCGGAGAGGCAGGCTCTGTCTCTCTCTCCCCACTTCTGTCTGTGTCTCCTCTCTTTCTCCTTCTCTCTCTCTTCTTTTCCCCTTCCCCCTTTCCCCTCCATAACCCTAATAAACGTTTAACTTTACTCTACATGGCGTGCCTATCCATGTCACTGGCTCCTGCCCGCCTGCCACGTGTCTCCCTGGCTGGGACCAGCCACCGCTGCTCGGGGGACTGGCTGCTCTCAGGGCCTGCTGCTTGCGGCCACATAGCCTGCTACCACTGCTTGGGAACCTACAGAGTCTCTGCTGCCTACTGCTCCCGGGGGTCCTGCAGCATTTTTAATTAATTATAACAATTATATTCTCAAAAATATAAGTAATTCAAATACAAAAAACAAACAGAAACCAGGAGTGAGCTGGCAGTCACTCCTTTACCAACTCTACTTTCAAAGGAGATAACCTAAGCTCTGTAGGTGTAAATTTTTAAATTAAATTTTTATTTTTTTTATATATGGGTGATCTGCCTGCATGTTTGGTCGTGTACCACATACCTGCAGCCTCAGCGGAGGCTAGAAGAGGCGTCAGATTCCCTGGAACTAAAATTACCGGTGGTTGTTAGATGCCATGTGGGTGCTCAGATCCGAACCTCGGTTCTCTGCAAGAGCAGCAAACCGCTAGCCATCTCTCCAGCTCCTTCATTAGAACTGAGGTAACCGTAGAAATGTAGACACTTGTTTAAAAAACGAGAGGGGGAGAGAGAAATTCTGTGTACCCTTTCCCCAGATTCCTCCATTTAGCAAAATGTTAACGTTAGGCATCTGACAGTCAATATTCATTACGCCAGCAGAGTCTCCCTAGTGCATCCTTTTATTACCACAGCCACTCTCGACTACTTTTTAATCCTGACCGGTTTATTCTGTGACTACAATGTAAGATTAGGAGCACAGCTGTGTCGCCTACTCCATGACTTCCGCAAAGCCTTAGACACCACCCTTCCGCCATGGCCGACCAACCGCAGCCTGAGGATCCCGGAAGTGTCAGCCCCGTTTCCACCGGCATTCGGTCCGAAATGGCGGATCTCCACCGCCAACTGCAGGACTACCTGGTGCAGGGTAAAGCGAACAGGCCGGCAGCCGCCGAGCCGCTGCTCGCCGCGAGGACGGCCGAAGAGCCTGAGGCCGGGGACGGAACCGCCGGGGCGTGGCTAGGCCGCACGGCTCTGCGATGGCCGTGGCCGAGGAGCTCCGCCGAGCCGCCGCCCGCGGGCTCGCAGTGCATGCCAAACGTGACGCGCGGGCAGCGCCTGGCGGCGGGCGGCCTGGGCCTGCTGCTGGCCGCGCTCTGCTTCGGCCTGGCGGCGCTCTATGCGCCGGTACTGCTGCTGCGCGCGCGCAAGTTCGCGCTGCTCTGGTCGCTGGGCTCGGTGCTGGCGCTGGCGAGCGCGGCACTGCTGCGGGGCGGCCCGGCCTGCGGGCGCCTGCTGCGGGGCGAGGAGACGCCGTCGCGAACCGCGCTGGGCTACACCGCCGCCTTGGGCGCCACGCTCTACGCCGCGCTGGTCCTGCGCAGTACGGTGCTGACGGCGCTCGGCGCGTGCGCGCAGGTAGCCGCGCTGCTCTACGCGCTGCTGGGGCTCCTGCCCTGGGGCGGCGTGACGGCGCTACGCCTAGCGCTTAGTCGCCTGAATCGTGGGGCGAGCCTCACCAACGTTCTCCCGGTGTGACAGTCCGTCTTAGGAAGCGGGACCAGCCAGGCATCGCCACAATTCACCGCACCCTAGCGTGCGAGGACAAGGCACCCACTGGACTGTGCTCCGGAGCCCGTGAGCCTGGAGCAGCTGCCACCGACTGACGGGCTGGCGGTCTCAGAAGATCCTTCGGCTTCAGTGTTCTGAGGTTCTGGGTGGACAGCACGGGCCCCGAAAAGCAGTTCACACTGTCCATGAACTGCTTTCGAACTGGCTTTACATGGACGTCAGTTAAGGGGACGGCTGACTTGGCTGCTTTCGTGGCTTTGGAAGAACTGCCCCTCCCTTTTGTCATTTAAAAAGAATGCAGTGGTGTATGCAATTGAGCATAGAGGTTCGGTTTTGTCGCCGCTTTTTGAAGCCTCCGTATTCTTATTCACTGTAAATCAACCCAGATTATCAGATTAAACAGTAAATTTAGCCACTGGATTTAAAATAGTGATTAGTTAATACATTATACCTCAGTTTTTTTCTTCAGTTAAGAGTAAATATGGTCCTTTATAATACTTAAGGAAAATTAATCGTAAAAGCAATACACCAAAGAGCAATTTTCTGAATCAAGAAGGCAGACATCCAGTATGATGCGTAGTTAAGTTTGCAGGTTTCCGCAGAACTGGGCTTTAGGGTCCTGGGAGACAAGGAAAAGCTTACATCTGCAGTTGTGTTTGATGTAAGCGAGAGGTTTCGCCAATTGTTCACTATTCCTAACACTGCTGCTTTTTCAAGTACTATACAATTTGATACTGATGCAGTGTAAAGTGCTGTTTATTCATAATTGTTTTTGTTGTGCTGTAGCCAGACAGCATTTAAATCTACCATTTATTGCCAAAAACTGGATTCAGTATTGAGTCTTGATGCACTAAAAAGTGTATATAGCTTATAATTTTACCAATGGTTCTCACATCAAAAGAAGCCACGTTTCGTCAGTTCATTAATATTTCTGGGGATGGGTCCAGACATTAATATATATGCCCAGATGCTTTCATGTTTGGCTAAGTTGAGAACCACATCTGTGCACTGGCTGGTACAATGTGAAAGTAATTGTTTTCCAGGCTGCCCCAATGTTGCCCTAACAGGAAAGGCAAAGTGCTGCTTCCTGCAATCCCCCATGATTTGATTCCATTCTCGCTCATATCCCATTCTCTCTAGTGCTCTCCAGGCAGACAAGGAGCACTCTCTTAAGAAAGAAAATGCTGTTTTCAGTACTAATGCACAGTTTTTATGTTACTATATTCAAAGTATTAAAATTGTCTCAAAAATTCATTACTTGAAATAAGTTTTATAAAGCTCAAAGCACAATATCTTATATTTTGACAGGCGTATTTAAAATGCTGAATGTAAATGTTTATGTATAACAGAGGGCTCTGTTTACACACAAACCCATCCTCACAATGTGACCTGGGTGTCTGTGGATCCCTGTGTGGCGTCGAGGAACTTGACTGTGAGTTGTTTGATGTTATGCCGGAGAATGCAGGGGAGGAGGAACACAGCTTCTAATAGTGTGGGTGCTGACACTTTTTTTACTTTTTTGAAGTAAAAAGAAAATTGTTTGCTTGAAATCTTCAGGTTCTGACACCCAAATAATCAAATCATTTCTTCACTCCATACCCAGAGAGAGCCAGGGAAGATTTCTGTATACTTGTCCAACTATGGCATATCTCTTTTCAACTTGCCAAGTACACTGTCTTCGTGTGCTCAAAGGTGCTAATGTAGTGAGATGTTAGCAGCTCCAGGCCTGACTTAGCTTCCTTAGAAAAACCAGTGAAGAGACAGCTCAGTGGTTAAGAGTATCAGCTGCTTCGGAGAACATGGGTTCAATTCCCACTCGGTGGTAACTCCAGTTCCAGGGATCTGATACTCTCTTCCGGCCTCCAAAGATACCAGCCACAAAATTGATGAACAGATATAAATGCAAGTTTAAAAAAGAAAAAAGTTACGAGAAACAGGCTTTAAAAAAAAAAAGTTAAAAAGAAAAAAAGCCAGCATAGAAAAGGTTATCTCAAAGTGAAATTTTGAAATTCAGCCTGAGCCCCTCCTTTTTGGGAAGGTAGGTGTGTATGTGTGTGGCTGGAGTTAGAGGTAGTTGTGAGATGCCTGATGGTAGGTTCTGGGAACTGAATTCCAGACCCTGAATGTACACTGAAATGCTGAGCCATCTCTCCAGGTCCTAACTTGGTTGTTGTTTTGTTTTTCTTTGGGGGAGGGTGGTTTTTCCAGATAGGGTTTCTATGTAGCCCTTAATCCTAGAACTTTCTCTGTAGACCAAGCTGGCCTGGAGCTCAGAGACTGCCCTGCCTTTGCCTCCACACTCAGTTTTATTTGTTTGTTTGTTTATTGGGGGATGTTGTTTTGAGACAGCGTTTCACTGTGTGGCCCTGACTGTCCTGGAACTCTCTCCACAGACCAGGCTGGTTTTGAATTTACAGAGATCTGCCTCCCGAGTGCTGGGATTAAAGGTGTTTTGTTTTTTTAAAAACAAGAAATCTATCATGGCAAAGAACTTTCTGGCACACTCGGTCTTCTACCCCAAACCCTGAAGCCGCCATAAAGCAAATGTGGAAAAGGAGACTGTTTACAAAATATACTTTGTTCCACTTCCTTTGAAGTGTGTGAGATAACTCTAAGACACTTGTAGTTAGCGCCAGTTTACACCAGGTTTCTTTCCCAATGAAGACAAGTCCACTCAAACTAAACTGCTAAGAGACGCACTCAAGAGCGTCTAGGTCCAGCTTTTTCTTCCGGTGTGATCTTCAGAGGCTTTGAGCCTGCTTGAACTATGTTAGACCAACTTTAAAGCATTCCTTTCCACATAAGAGACCGTGTGGAACAAGGAGGAAGGTAAGACTTAATGGGAAAGCAGAGTTGACATGGACTTCGTCTGCTGTCAGTAACAGCGGGAACTGCACCCAGCAGGTCAGATGCAGGAGAAACCAGAGTTCCTTAAGGCAAGCACTACACAACCGGTTGTTTCTGTTAATTCGTGAGTAAATCACATTCTGTATTCATACAAAACAAGGTTTTTTTTCTCTGACAAACTGTACATATAGAAATAAATTTCCAATTGGACATGAACTCAACTTTGTAGAGGTGCTCCATTTCTTACGACATTAAAAAAAAAAATTCCAGCTTTTATCTTCACAAACAACATGGCAGAGTTAGGGCAACAAGGGTGGACAAGACAAAACAGGGCCAACTACCCTAGGTAGTGGCAGCAGTCTCTTCATCGTGGAAACCTCATTGGGATCCTAGAACTCAGCTGCCCCAGAAGAAGAGCTCAGGGCTACAGTGGTAAAGGCTTCTTTTCCCTTCACTTGGTAAGTCCACAAGAACTTTTTAAATACTATTCAGAGAGGCCCAGGGCTACTCAGCCCCTACTTCTACCGTCCCCTCCCACCACCCCTGGAAGTGCCTCGCCTTGGAGGGCCAGAGTTCATGTTACTCCCTCTACCCCAGTTACTGCCACTCCGGCCCGCTCGAGAAGATGAACTGCTGCCTGGAGGGCCACCAAAAGGCTCATCTCTGTGGTATCCATCATGATGGTCTCCGTCCAAAGAGCTGGAACGCCCGGATTTTGGGACTCTCTGGGAAGGTCCTGGGCCTGCTCGGCCTGAAACAAAACATGATTCAAGTCATGACATTCCATATCTTAGTGGTTGCTTCTCGATAATTCCTGGTACAGCTTTCACTCCCTGATGACAGTAGCTTTCAGAAGACTGGGTTCCTCTGTCCCTTCCTGACCTCATTTCCACCCTGTTCTCAGGATGATCTATGGAGGCCCATCGGAAGCCAGGCGAACACTAAGGATTCCCAGGAAACCTGCCCCAAGGTGGATCATGTTCTGCTCTCCTGTGCTACCAAAGGATTTTTTTTGGTTTTTCGAGACAGGGTTTCTCTGCAGCTTTGGAGTCAGTCCTGGAACTAGCTCTTGTAGATCAGGCTGGTCTCGAACTCACAGAGATCCGCCTGCCTCTGCCTTCCAAGTGCTGGGATTAAAGGCGAGTGCCACCACTGTCTGGCTGCTACCAAAGGACTTTAAGGAAGGTTCCAAAAGCACACACTAATGTTAAAAGCAACTAAGATATACAGGCTGCTGCAGACAGTAGCAACAAGGGCTCCAGTCAGTGTACACGTCCCATGGCATGTGGCACTTTGGCTCCTTTTCACCTGTGTAGTATTGGGAAATATTCTCAAAGAACAAAAATAAAATAGCATTCTGAGATCTACTGACTTGTTTTCAGATTTAGGATTTGCAAACAGTTAGCTGTAAGTAAAACTGTCTTAAAAAAAAACCTTTCTTCGGCCAGTGAGGTGGCTCGGCAGTTACTGGCACCTGGTACTAAACTACCCAAGTTCCATGCCTAGGACAAAATAGGAGAGGACCAAGTCTGGCAAACTGTCCACATGTGCACATGGCACCCACAAACATACAAGGCAAGTACAATTAAAAATGTGAGAATTAAAAATTTCTCTTGGGGAGAGAAAGCTCTTCAGTGATGTGCCCATGACAGGCTTCTCATGCTCCAGTGGATGCCCCACCCATGCACAGTGCTAACCGAACTCATAGTTACACAGACAAGAAGAAACGCTAAGTTGGGAAGGGGCCATGAGGGGGTTGGGTTTGGGATGGGTAGAACTAAATTTATTGTGTTTATCAAAGAATAAATACAATATTTTTTTCTTGAACTCAGTGGTACAGTGCTTTGCCTACTGTGTGCCAAGATCCTGTGTTTAATTCCCAGATGGCAAAAATAAATGCAAACATAAACAGAACTTTTTCTCCTGAGATGTTGTGATGGTTCATCATCTCCTGGAGCATGTTCTTCCAACACTACTAACTCCCAACTATTTTGTCTGAAATGTTTAAGTGGAAGTTAATCAAATGGAGATGAAGACAGTAGAGGAACCTGCCAAGCAAGAAGCTTGGCTCCACCCCCCCATTTTTTTTTTTCTTTTTTTGGTTTTTTGAGACCAAAAAAAGGTGGTTTCTCTGTGTTCTGTGTAGTTTTGGAGCCTGTCCTGGAACTCACTCTGTAGACTATGCTAGTCTTGAACTCACAGAGATCCACCTGCCTCTGCCTCCCAAGTGTTGGGATTAAAGGTGAGCGCCACTACCGCGTAGCCAAGTTTGGATTCTTATTATGCAAAGCACGGTAAGCTCGACCTATGGTTGTCTGGAGTTGTCATCTAGTATGTAGCTAGATGACATCTGTCATGCTAGCCACATGTCCTTGGCCAGGCATCCTGACTACCCATGAATAATCTAGGACACTGAACAGTGTACAATGAACAAGAGATGTACTGGACAGTCACAAGTCATTCTGGAAAGGCTACATAAAAGGCAAGTGAACAAGGTGGGGCATCCAACAGCTTCCTTCCCAAGGCATGCCACACAGGCCAAGGTCCAGCCCAACCTAAAGCCAGAGTTGTATTCACAGTCACTGGTTGCTACGCCTAGTTAAAGTGCCACTGATGTTCCTCCTGGGCCCAGGCCTAAAAGCAAGGTTCAGAACCTAGGATGATCCCCTTGAGGGCTCCAAATAGCCCCAGGTGGAGGATACAACAGCCAGGGGGACCAGCTAAGCAGAAACCCCCAACAAGGAACTTCTGGAAGCAGCTGGAAATTCTGCTGAGTCAAGTCTGCAGTTCCATCCAGATGTGGCAGACAAACTACACTCACACTGAGTGTAAGAGCCTATCCTCTGCTCACACTAGGCTCTGAGGTAGAATGGAGGCTGCCTTGGGGACTCGGGTATCTGCAACAGAGCCCTCAGATTGTGATGGGACTGCAGTCCTCTTACCTTTGCTTCCTCGGTCCTCCGAGGGGCCTCCTTGTGCCTCCAGCTCTCTGTGTTCAGAAGAGCCCGACCCATCATGCCAGGGGCGCTTCCGGGGTGGTAGGGAGGCCATGTCCATGCCTTGGAGAGAAGAGGAACGTTCTCTGCTAGCTGGTGAATGGCCGTCATGAGGGGGATGGTCAGGGCGGGAAGCATCACGAAAATGTTCATGACCTGGTCCTGAAATGAGAACCGAAGGTCCATGCTTTTAAGGATCTGACACTCTCACCTCAGTAAATCAGTGCGGCCCAAAGCAATGGGGAGTAATACCACTTAGAGCCACCTGAGAACAGGAACGTAAACAGACCAGGCTGAGTCACACCAGAGATGTGAAAAAGGAACTCCTCCTGGAATAAGAGGAAGCAGGACTCAGGTTATCATTGCGATCTTTAAAATTATTGAGAAAGGGGCTAGAGAGCTGGTACAATGGGAAAAGTGCTTGCTGTCCAAGTATGGGGACTAGAACTCAGATACCAGCACCCACATAAAATCTACATGTGCATAAGATCCCAGGGCAAGGAGTTGACTAGCCAAATCAGCAGGCTCCTGACTTAAATGAGAAACCCTGTCTGTAGCACGAGTTCTAATTGGTGTCAATAATAAAACCCCAGAGTCAGATATAGGGGTTAATGCTGAAGATCAGAGAAGCAGAGCGCTGGCCACTAGACAGTTCTTTTACCTCTACCAACGCTCAGATCGAAGGGGCAATCCTATCCTCAGACTGCACCTCCAGACTCCATTCATGTCCACCAAACTTCAGGCTACACTGAGCTCCTGTCTCCTCCCCACTTATATTCCTCTCTCCACCCAGCCATATCACTCCTGTCTCCACCTCCCTAGGGTTAGGATAAAAGGGGTAGGATCCCAAGTGCCAGGATCACATTTGTGTGAGCTCTGTTTCTCTTTTGGGCAGATTCAATCTTGTGTGGCCTAAAGTGGCCTTGAACTAACAGAGATCCCTCTGCCTCTGTCACCCAAGTCCTGGAACTAAAGATGTGTGTCACCACTCCCTGACCTCTAGTGGCTTAGCTCTGCACTCTGATCTTCAGGTAAACTTTATTTGTTAAAGCACAAACAAAATATCACTACACCTGCCTCAATAGCTAAGATGAACAGCCACCAAGGAAAGTTGGCATCTGGCTTCTATACATAAGCAAACACAAGCATGCCCACCTGCTCATATGTACACCCACATACACACATACACTCACACATATACACATGCATAGCTCACATATATACACATACAAAAAAATTTACTGAGGACTCCAAAAAGTCCACTAACAAAAATACATCTACTCAGCCAGACATGGTAGTGCACGCCTTTAGCCTCAGCACTTGGGAGGCAGAGGCAGGCAGAGCCTGCCTGGTCTACAGAGTGAGTCCCATGATAGCCAGGGCTACGTAGAGAATCTCTGTCTTAAAAAACAAAACAACAAGCCGGGCAGTGGTGGTGCACGCCTTTAATCCCAGCACTCGGGAGGCAGAGGCAGGCAGATCTTTGTGAGTTTGAGACCAGCCTAGTCTACAAGAGCTAGTTCCAGCGCAGGCTCCAAAGCCACAGAGAAACCCTGTCTCGAAAAAAACCAAACCAAACCAAAACAAAACAAAACAAAAAAAACAACAAAAATATTTAATTTTATGATATGATAAATTAAGATAAAGAAAATCTTAATTCTTTTATCATTATGTTCCAAATAGATGACGATTTAGTGGAAAGAATGATATTATTTGTGTATGTGCTATCTGGAAGTCAGACAGAAATATAAAAGTATCTTCCTCAAGTCTCTATTTATTTATTTTTATTGTTAAAAGAAAAATTTACAAT
>JAQHUG010000516.1:293356-309691 GCA_028555095.1 Dicrostonyx torquatus | reverse complement strand
GGATTAAAGGCGTGGGCCACCACCGCCTGGCTCAGATGTCAGCTCTTAAACACTAATCACAGCTGTCACTGGTCATGCTCAGTATCATTTGAAATCATACCCATTTGTTTTCTTTTCTCTGCTTCTATTCTTTATATCCATAGGGCTGAAAATTCAAGCCTGACCTAAGTTTAATAGGAAGATGTTTATTTCAAACTGACTTTGTTAAGTCAGATGGATCCAAGACACTCTCTGAGCATAACGAGTCTCCCATCTCTTTAATATAACTCAGAAGTGAGCCAGGAGTAGTGGCCCACTCCTCTCAGGAGGCAAAGACAAGGACTGGGAATACAGGGACAGCTTGCACTACTGCAGTCTGCACTACTGCATAAGACTGTATCAAAACAACTTGAAAGACAAAAGTCTCAAATGCAAAGATAATAGAAACTACATACAACATAACTTTAATGTCTAAATGCTGACAGAAAGTGGAGTCCTACGCCTTTAATCTAAGCACTCAGAAGGCAGACGGATCTATGTGAGTTCGAGGCCAGCCTTGTCTACATATTGAGTTTCAGGACAGGCTCCAAAGCTACACAGAGAAAAACCTGTCTCGAAAAACCTAAAACAAAATAAGAAAAGAAAGTCTAAATGCTAACCTAATAAAATACAGGGCTACATCATCGTAGTGCTTTCCCCTAGGAAAGGAGAAACATCTTAGTAGTGAGAATAGGGAAAATGCAGAGAGCCCACGGAATATACTTCCCTACCTTTCTTCTCTGCGCCCCCGAAAACGTGGGTCATCAGGATCCCGGGAGAAGCGTTCATCTCCAGGTCTGCGGCCTTCCCATGCCCCCGGAGGGCCTCGGGTTGCACCCCGGCCATCCCCCTCACTAAATTCCCTGTGATCAGGTGGAAAGGGAGGCCCGGGGCCCCCTCGCCTCCACTTCTCTTCTTGTGGTAAGGGTCCTCCTCGCCCCTCAAATTCCCTTAACCGGTGGCCAAAGCGCTTGTCAGGATGGAAGTCATCTGGTCTGCTGAAGTCGTCAGGGAAATCAGGGTGAGAGCCACGCCTGTCAGGAGGACCCCTGCAGTCCTGGCCACCCCGGAAAGGCCCTCTCTCGGGCCCGTGCTCAGGGCCACTGCTCTGCTCATGCCGCCTCTCTGACATGGGGCCCAGGTGATGGTTGGGAGGGCCTCGAGAGTCACCTACAAGAAACAAAGCTGAGGGTTACTATGGCTTCCAAGGCCAGCTCTACCAGACATTTTAGGATGTGCTTTGCCCTTTAATGCTTTCCCTCCAGGGTTCTAAATATACTTAGAAGATAAACATCCCAGAGCATATAATGGGGAAACCGTGGGGCTTGGTACAACCTTCAGTTTTGTAACTTGACCTAGGGATACTTACTAATCTCTACGAAGTATCCACTTCTCAGCCATATGTTGAAAACATAAGTGAACTCTTGGCACGAGAATGGTCTTTCCTACCCCTATCCCTGTCCTTCCTGTGACTTCAGCAGGTTTGATACTCAAGAGACACAACACAGAAAAGTCAGGCTGCAAGCTAAAAGCTGGGAGGCTGTGGTGTCAAGAATTCTCCTCAGCAAGCGGTAGTGACACACACCTTTAATCCTAGCACTTGGGAGGCAAAGGTTTCTTTGAGTTTGAAACCAGCCTAGTCTGCAAAATAAGTTTCAGGCTAGCCAGGGACATACAGTGAGATCCTGTACACACACACACACACACACACACACACACACACACACACACACACACACACTCACTTACTTCTGCTCATGTAAACACCACAAAGCCATCACTGGCACCAGGTCTACACTGCTGCCACCCACTATCCACTGCTTTAGCCCTGGCCTGTTCAGCTTTATGCCACACTGCACCGTAGAAATCTTAACACATTCCTCCATAAGGCTCCTGGAACCATGGGCCCCTCTAACAACTGCTTGGGGACAAAAGAGCCCTGCTGGCCTTCAACTTTGGGGTTTGTATTTATACCTTATTTTGCTCTTTCTGGGAATGATGTGCCTCAAATAGGCTATGATTAGCAATTTTTCCTGACAGGAATTTCATTCAAGACTTCCCAGCCTACGCTCTTCGGCTGCAGCTTCTTGTCCATATGAACTTTTCCTGTATCAGTCAGTCAACATCTCTGTTCCCTGCCTCCAACCTCCACCCTTTCATTCTTAATTCCCCCAGCTGTCTTATCCTCTCTCCACAAAGCATGGATTGGAACTTGGAAAACTCAGCATAAAAATGTGATGTTAAAAAAAAGTATCTGAACTGGAGCTCATCTGTCCCTTCTTCAGGGAGTTTGCAAATATCCCAGATCCACTCCCCTATCAGACAAGCACTCAATACTCACTGTTCTTGAAGCTGTGCTAGCTAAGTTTTCTGCCAATTTGATACAAGTTAGAGTCATTTTGAAAGAGGGAATCTCAATCGAGAAAGACTGGCCCGTGGGTCAGCCTGCGGTGCTTGACTGATGACTGATATGAGAGAACCCAGTTCACTGTGGGCGGTGTCATCCCTGACCTGGTGGTCCTAGGCTATATGAGAAAGCAGGCTGAGCAAGGCACGGAGAGCAAACCATTGAGCAGCACTCCTCAATGACCTCTCCATCAGCTCCTGCCCCTAGCTTCATGCCTTGAGTTCCTTCCCTAATGTCCCTGGCATGGACTTGTGAGCTTTAAGGTAAAAATAAACCCTTTCTTCCCCCAACTGCTTTTCATCATGATGTCATCACAGCAATAGAAACCCAAACTAAGACAACTGCTTCTCCAGCTTCAGGCTGTCTGAACTTCACACATGGGTGACAACTGACCAGAGAGGCTATAACACAGGTTCCACCTGGACTTCATTAACCTACAAAATATTCATCTCATCACCTCTCTGTTTAAAAGTAGCCTGTCAACTTTCTTCCAAGGAAAGAAACCTACCACTACACACGGTGATATGGTGGTGGCAACTACTCCAGGAGGGGATGGTAGGCCACGTGCGTGTCTCTCCCTGCTCCCTCGGGTCCCTAGGAGAAAGAGGGGGAGGGAAGGCAGCAGGGCAGGTGGGGAGAAGGAAGGAGAAAGGGAAAAGGGGAGAGAGAGGGGCGAACAAGACGAGCAGGAACAAGTGGAGACAGACGCAGGTGTGGCAGAGAGGCCACTTTCATTCACTAATGGAAAGTACCTGGTGGAGAACAAACGTCCTTCCCAAGGCCCCCAAACCTCCAATGAAACTTCATCTTCTTTCTCTCTGACAAATCCTCTGTATCTACTGCTACCACTTCTATGTAAAAGGAATGGAATTAAAAGCTCTCCAAATCACTGCCCTTTCCTACTTTAATAGCTCAGAGAAATCCAAAGCTGTTTGTTTTGTTTTTCAAAATAGGGTTTCTCTAGGTATCCTGGCTGCCCTGGAACTCGCTGTGTAAGTCAGGCTGGCCTCGAACTCACAGAGTTCCGCCTGCCTCAGCCTCTGCCGTGCTTTGATTAAAGGTGTGCGCCACCACTGCCCGGCCCAAAGCTGAGCTTTAAATGTCTAAACTCCCAGAGCTATAAATGCTGACAAGGACTTCTCTTAATCCAATAGGATGGGCAAAAACACCTAGCACATACCATATGGTATGCGGGTTTGGCCAGTTAGTAATAAAGGTCTGTAGCACTGTGGGGTATAGTTCCCACAGTGCCCCTGTGCTAGTGTATAGTCTTTCCTAGGGGAGCTGAATGGGACCATTCCACTCCTACCTCACTTCTGTTCATAATGATCCCCCACTATGCTAACTCTCCTGCTAGCCCTTACCCTTTACTCCAATGCTGCTCATCTGGGAGCAAGGGCTCAATGCCAGATCAACCAGAGCCTCTGGTAACTTTCACATGCCATATGCCCCTGAGTGCTGACAGTCCTCCATCTTTGCTTTTCAGATTATCAGTACATTGCCTTTTCTTTTTTTTGGCTTTTCGAGACAGGGTTTCTCTGTGGCTTTGGAGCCTGCACTGGAACTAGCTCTTGTAGATCGGGCTGGTCTCGAACTCACAAAGATCTGCCTGCCTCTGCCTCCCGAGTGCTGGGATTAAAGGCGTGCGCCACCACCGCCCGGCTCTTTTTTTTTCCCTTTCTTTTTTTATTGGTTTTATTGAACTATACATTTTTCTCTGCTTCCCTCCTTTCCTCTCCCCTCCCCTTCAACCATCTCCCATGGTTCCCATGCTCCCAATTTACTCATGATATCTTGTCTTTTTCTACTTCCCATGTAGATTAGATCCATGCTTTCTTCTTTTCAAACGGTGCCTTAACAATGTATGCAGTTAAAGAGTCCAATAATACAATGGGGCAAAGGGAGTGCTAATGATAAGAACATCATTAATAGCCTCCTATCAAGCAGAGGCAATTCAGCTCTTTGGAAGGCCAGACACATGGATCTGCATCCCACAGGCACAAGACCCACTTGCCATTCTAGTGTGGGCTGTGCTGGCCTGAGGCACAGACACAAATGCCAGGGTGTCTCAGTGATTTCACTACCGGCCTCTGGTGGTGTGGAACACATCTTCTCTGGCTAGCATCACTGTCTAAGGAAGCATTACCTATGACAACAAAAGACAAAGCAAGCTATCGCCTGAAATGACTGTGACCCTGTTTTCCCAGCTGTTCCGGTGCCGCTGTATCAAGTAACAAAGCTGCTTACTGTAAAATGCACACAACAGTGGTAGAATACAAACTCTTCCTCAGCCAAGCACACATTTACCTTTGTTAGGGCCAGGTCCTTGTCCAGGGTTCAGAGGAGGGATGCGGCCTTGTGCTCCCTGCTGCCCTAGGCCTGGTATCAAGGGTGGGGGACCTGCACTTTGTCCTTCCTGAGGTGAAACATTTAAAGACAGGTGTGAGACCAGAGACAGGAGCTTCATGAATAACAACCATAACATGCAAAAAGCTCCCCCAAGCTGCTAGAATTAAATATTTAGCTAGTGACATTAAAACCAAATTCCTCTCAAGTGGGCTGGGGAGATGGCTTGGTAGGTAAAGTGCCCTGCAAGCATGAGAACCGGATGGAGTCTGAATTCTCCAAGTAATGTCAGATGAAGCAGTCTAAGTCTGGGATCCCAGTGTACATAATTATGGTGTGATGCAGGTGGAGATGGGAGAATCCCTAGATGCCCAAAGGCCAGCTAGCTTGTCAGATGCAGCAGCGGTGCATCTGACACACTGATGTACTCTAACAAGGTGGCATGCACACCCCTATACTCACACAAAACACACAGGGACATACACACAAACAATTCTAAACTGGGGGAGGAGCTATTCACAATCAAAGGGGAAAGCACCTGTATCCTAAACCTCCAAAAGGATTTAGTTTAAGCCAGATCTTTTCTTGTAATGTTACACAGGAGCTTCAGAGGGAGCCAAGAGTCACAGCGGAGTGCCACGGCTCTTGCAGAGGGCAAGTTCCTCACTACGGGAAAGGCCTAACCTCTACCAGATAGGCAGCTTTAACTGTCATGCTGTGACGCAGGAACCAACCCTAAGGCTACATCAGGATGCAGCTTTTTGTTGCTGCTTGTTCATCTTGTGGGATAGCAGTAAGAGGACCAATTTCAGGACTCCTGGTTCTCCTCTGCCACCATGTTAAAGCAACATCTCTCTTATTGCTGATACTACACAGCATACTCTAAGATGTGTGCCTCTGCATCTGGCTTTTTTTTTTAAAGGTTTGTTTAATTTTATGTGTATAATGTTTTGCCTGCATGCATGCATGAGTACTACATATGTACCCAGTATCCATAAGTCAGAAGAGGACATCAGATCCCCTGGAACTAGAGTTTCAGATATTTGTGAGCCATCATGTGGATACTTGTAACCAAACCTGAGTCTTCTGCAATAGCAACAAATGTTCTTAATCACTAAGCCATCTCTCTATAGAGCTCTGGGTGTGTGCAAGTGTGTGTGTGTGATATGTGTGCATGTGAGAAGGAAGGTGCATACATTTTTGTGCACGCAAGTATGTGGAGGCCTGAGGTTGATGCAAGGAATCTTCCTCAATTGCTCTTCCATCTTATTCTCTAAGTCAGGGTATCAATAAAACCCAGAATTCATTATAGCTAGTATCACTAGCCAGTTTGCCTTAGAGATTCTATCTTCACCTTCCAAGGTTGAGCCACCATGTGTACCCAGTATTTGTTCTGATTTCCCACACTGTCCTTGGATCGGGGCTCTTACCAAAACAAAGCCAGAGAAGCCAGAAGTGGTGACATGTGCCTTCAATCCCAGTACCTGAGAGACAGAACTCTGAGTTCAAGGCTAGCCTGGTCTACACAATAAAACCTTGTCTCAAACAAAAATAAAAACAATGACAACAAAACAAGCAGATAAACAGAAAGTATCTGGGCCTTCTTTCATACAGAAAATACACTTAACAACTGGCCTTTGTATGAGATTAGCACAGATTGAAAGATCAATAGTGAATGTGCATACAATGTGAAATGTAACCATTGGATTTACTGAATATGTGATGTAGTGTTCTGGAGATTTTCCAAAATTTGAAGATGTCATGAATTATGTTATTTCTACTTTATAGAATTTAGAATGAGTTGGATTAAATTCAGAGTTGTCATCCTAAATTGTCCTAAAACTCCACGTGTGTGTGTGTGTGTGTGTGTGTGTGTGTCTCGATAGCTAGAGAGATATGTCTGTCTGTTTATCAATCATTTTCTTTGTTTTGTTTTGTTTTGAGACAGGGTTTCTCTGTGTAGCCCTAGCTGTCCTGGAACTCGCTTTGTGGTCCAGGCTGGCCTCGAACTCATAGAGATTCACCTGTCTCTGCCTCCTTAGTGGTGGAATTAAAGATGTGCACCACCACTACCTGGCTTTATAGCTTATTAATTCAGTGTGTACTTGCATGTGTACTACCTACCATTATTAACCATTTTTTGGTTTTATGAAAGAATAGTTTCATTTTGGAGGATTATAAAAAGAATAAGAAACTTTTACTATTATATGATGAGTGAAATTTTAGACATGTTACAGAAGAATATAGTCAAATTTATACATGAAAACCACCATGGCTCCAAAATTTCTTGATGAAAATTTGCTCCTATTCCTTATATCCTAAAATCTGACTTTCTCTACTTTGGTCGAGCTTTTTCTTTTTCTTCATTGTTTAATTCAGTGGAATCTGGGTGCTAACACAGCAGCATGAAAGATGCTGATAAGAACTGTCCGGGGCTAAGAGTGGGAAGCAAAGCAGTAGAGCTGGGGAAAATGGCTCAGTGGATAGGAGTGTGTGCTGCACCCACATTAGAAAGCTGGGTGTGGCCACACATGCATCTAGGACCCCAGCACTATAAGGAAGAGATGAGGGCTTTTGGCTGCTGGTCTATCTCTAGGCTCAGTGAGAGTTTCTTCACGGGAATAATGTGAAGAGTGCTAGGACAGAACAGCTGACTCTGCATGTGTGCACATACACTAAGAAAGCCAAAGCCCCACAGTAATGATACAATACAGTTCTGATAGCAGTTTCTGTTTCTGAAGATAGACTCATTATGTAACCCAGGCTAGCCTGGAAAACTCAGCCCTCCTGCCTCAGCCTCCGGAGTTCTGGGTTTACACACCATAGCTAATGACCATTTTAATTGAGTGATTTTTGTGGGTGGGGCACATACATTCTCCATTGCACATTTGTGGAGCCCTGAGATCCAGCTCAGGTGGTCAGGCTTTTACGCGCCAAGACACCGCACTGGCACTTTTTGACTGTCAGTGTCTGTTTGTGTGACTGGTTTGTGAGATGAAAGTAATTTACTATTGATCTTTGAATCAATAGTAAAATTAAAGGCGTGGTAGCACACACCTTTAATCCCAGCACTCAGGAGACAGAGGCAAGCAGATCTCTCTGAGTTTGAGGACAGCCTGGTCTACAGAGTGAGTGATAGGATAAGACTCAAAGCTACACAGAAACCCTGTCTCATAAATTAATTAATTAATTAATTAATTAATTTGCAGGGTCGTCACTCATAACCAAACATGATTAAATCCATTCATGCCCCTGTTGTCTTGTGTAATTCACCCCAAACAACCTCAAACTCTCCTCGCATCATCTCTCAAGTACCAAATCAATGACTGAGTAGCAAAACTTCTTGAAGACAGAGTCCTCAAAAAACGGCCAAATAGTTACAAAAATACCCTTCCTACAAATACCATTTTGGAGACTGGGCAGGGTGGTACACACCTTTAATCCCAGTATTTGGAGGGCAGAGGTAGAGGGATCTCTGTGAGTTTGAAGTCAGCCTAGTCTATATAACAAGCTCCAGATGTGTATGTGTATATATATATATATATATATATATAATATATATATATATATTCTAGCCAACATGTACCACCATGCCCAGTTTTATGCAGGACCAGAGACTGAACCCAAGATGTCACAATTGCTGGCAAAGAATTTTGTCAAATGAGCTACATCTTCAGGTTCCTGCAAATAATTTATATGACAGGAGAATTTCATGCACAAGGCTATTATTTCTGAATACTCTGGTCTGCAATCAGTTTCTCTATAAATGAGTCCATCAAAATGAAAATAGCGAGGGAGAGAGTTTACAGTACCCTTCAACAGCCCCATGCCATCTTAAGAAGTGGTGCATATGCAATACACAGTAAACAGATAAAAATAAATGCCATTAAAACAACAGTAACAACTGGTGGAATGGCTGAGAGGTACCTGCTACCTAACACCCTTAATTAGATTTCTGAGGACCAAATGGTTGAAGGAGAAAATCAATTTCTAAGAATGGTCCTCTGACCTCAACATGCTCGCTGTGGTATGTGAGCATGTCCACACACAGGTACATAAAATAAATATATGTAATTTTGAAAAATCTTAAAGTGAAGTGAACAGAAAGGTTGAAGGTGAGCTGCTTACTTGCTGGCCCATGGAATAATCAGGGTAAAAACTCCATAAGAAACTCCGAAAACTGTGAAACTGTACACAACCTAGCACACTTCCTCCTTAGAGCCACAACTCTCTGGAGCCCTGGCACAAGTAACTGTATTCCACTAACAGCTGATCTGTTTTGGAAGAATCTCTGTGAAAAAGAATAAGGTGCAAGAGATCTATTTAATGATGGTAAACTAGCTCTTCATCTCCGTCTTGCCATGTTCTTCCAGTCAGACTGCCACTGCTGTAAGCCACTGCTGACACTTAAGGAACATGAGGGCCCAGCTCTAAGTGCTTTTCCGCATTCTTGTCAGTTCTGCACAATGCAGAGTCCATTCCCATGTGATAATGTGTACAAGCTGGAAATGAGTAATACCTGATTGAAGGGGGCACGGGGCCCATCACCTAGCAGAGGTGTTTTCTGCTGCTGGAATGGTATTGGTCCTTGAGATGGATGTGGCCCTCTTGCCGGGTTCTGCTGTCCCTGAGGTCCAGGGGGTCCTTGCATGCCACCCTGGGGTGGAGGTCCCAAAGAGCCCTGGGGTGGCCCCTGCTGCCCTTGTGAACCTGAGGGCCCTCGAAGTTCCTGGGGAGGGCCCAACATGGATCCCTGTGGTGGAGGTCCCTGTAGGCCCCGCATCTCCTGAGGACCTCTCATTTCCTGAGGGCCATGTCCCAGCAATCCACTTGGAGGATGAGGTCCTCTCATCTCTTGAGGTGGGTGGCCAATCATCATCCCTTGAGGAGCAGGACCCTGATTCTCCCGAGGTCCTGGAGGTCCCTGCATTCCTCTTGGATTCAGTCCCATCAGAGGTCCCTGAGACACTGGACCTTGGATTCCTTGAGACCCTGGCCCACCCTGTATCCCATGAGGATGAGGAGGTCCTTGCATTCCTCTGGGACCAGGTGGTCCTTGCATTCCTTGAGTACCAGGAGGCCCCTGTGGGCCCATGTGGCCCTGAGGAGCAGGTGGACCTTGGGGACCAATGTGACCCTGTGGTCCAGGTGGACCCTGAGGACCCATATGACCTTGAGGACCAGAACTACCTTGAGGTCCGGGTGGCCCTTGAGGACCCAAAGGGCCATGAGGTCCAGGGTGCCTTTGCATTCCTTGGGGACCATGCATGTCTTGAGGCCGTGGCAGTCCCTGGGGAGGGCCCTGGGGTCCTTGTGGTCCCATGAATCCTTGTGGTCCTCCACCTCCTTGATGCAATGGGGGACCTTGTGGTCCCATTTGTCCCTGGGGCCCAGGGGCTCTGAACTGGCCCTGCGGACCCGGGGGCCCCATTTGAGCCACCAATGGCATCTGCTGAGATGGATGAGGCTGCTGAAAACCTTGAGGAATCTGAGATATTGGACCTTGTCCAGAAAAGGCCTGAGGTCCGAGAAGAGGGGTACCAGATGAGGGCGGAGGCTGGATCTGATCAGCCTGTTTCTGTGCAAGCCTTTCAATTTTAAGTTGCTGGAAAGGGAAGAAAAAAAAAAACAAAAAAAAAACAATGAGTGTATTGAATAAGTAAAATAAGCTAAAGCCTTCAAATAAGACTGCTGTATTGCCTTCTGACATCCACATGCACATCGTGGCACATAAATACATGTATACACATACAATAAGAAAGTACCATTTAAAAACAACACTAAAGAGGGTAGAAAGGATATCAATAAAAGGCACCATCTCTACTTTCTTAGCTCACACACCTCTAAAAGCTGTGGGTTAGTATATTGTAATGTGGCCATTTCTTGCTCAATTTCTGCTTGTGTTTTTTTCTTTTCTTCCAATTTGATATCCTCTTTCCTGTCATTCAATACCTCATTTGGAGCAGGAATTGGAACTTTATTTTGCATCCAGGCCTTAGGAAAAAAAGAGAAAATTAAATTACTTAGAAGCATGAAAATTATGATAGGTTGAAAAAATTTCTCTAATATCATCAATATACATAGCTGAACTGTCTTCACCTCTAAAGCCAATTCTTTGTGACATAAGAATAGAGTGGGCCAGGCACATTAGTAATTAAAATTACTAAAATTAATGAAAGCTACAAGCTATAGTTTGGTATTCTCAAAAGTTCACATGATGAAGGTTTGGTCCCTGGGTGATGACACTTTGGGGAGGAAGTGGAATTCTAGGAGGGAGGGGCTTGAAGGAGTGAGGCGGTCATTGGGATACGCCTTTGAGGGGATACTGAGATGTAGGCTCCTCTCACTCTCTCTGCTCCTCGGGAAGTAGGAAGTGAGAAGCTTTATTCTAGAACATGCTCCCCATCATGATGTTCTCTCAGGCCACAGACCAGAGACAAAGCCACACAACCTGGACCCTCTGAGACTGTGAACCAGAACAGACTTCTGCCCCAATTTCAGCATTAACATGGATTTGTGTCACACTGACAGAAAGCTGACCTAATATTGCAAGATATTACAGCTATCAAGAATGGAAAGCTTTGGGGCTGGAGAGATGGTTCAGTAGTTAAGAGCACTGGCTGCTCTTCCAGAGAAACCTGGGTTCAATTCCCAGCACCCACATGGCAGCTCACAACTGTCTGTAAATCCAGTTCCAGAGGATCAGACACTCTGATATACATGCAGGCAAAACACCAATGAACACAAAATAAAAATAAATTTAAAAAAAAAAAAGCACGCCAAATTTGCTAGCTACTTGAATAAGTTATTTGTATTAATGGAGCAGAGAACAGACAATAGAGAAGATGGCCAACACACTCTGCCTGCTGAGTCCTTCTCTTCCCTCTGCCAATGTAGTGATAAAAATGAGACAATAGTAAAAAGAAGCATAGAGAAGGATGTCGAGCTTAGTACTTAACTTTAGGGCACAAATGGCAAATATGCCTAAAAACAAGAATACAAGAAGGGGGTGCCAAAAGAGCTGGAGGAAATCATCCTGAGCACATTAGAGGACACAAATCTCTTGACACAAGGTCACTTTAGTGGCTCACCTGCTGAAACTGAGCAGGAATGGGCTTTGCATAAGGGACTTTCTTCTGAGGAACTTTTTTCTGATCCTTTTGCATCACCTCCTCCATTCCCCAATCCAAGCCTGGAATTGTCATTTCAATTTCATTTGATTCATCTTTTCCTGAAACCATAGAAAGAACTAGTTAGTCCTTTAAACAAAACAATATAGCCTCTTAATAAATGAACAAACTGTTGGATCATAATTTTTTTTTTTTTTTGGTTTTTCGAGACAGGGTTTCTCTGTGGCTTTGAAGCCTGCGCTGGAACTAGCTCTTGTAGACCAGGCTGGTCTCGAATGGATCATAATTTTTAAACATTACATAGTTTGAACCATTTTTATTCACAACTCAATAAAAGCCACGTGAACATTAAAACACCACTTATTAATAAAATAATTTACCATGAAAATAAGAGAGGTTTACAAAACCGTATAAAAATGAAATGAATGTTGCCCTTACCCATCTGTTCTTGCTCCATAGCTAATTTCAGTTGTTCTGGTATTCCCATCCCTGGGATCACTGCCAGGCTATTAGGTTCCAGGTCATCTACAAATAATATACCCATCATCAACAGAGAGCTTCATAGTGTCCCCTACAAACGATGCTTTATAAAAATAAGTAATATCACTGGAGACAGTAGCACATCTTTAATTACAGCATTCAGAAGACAGAGGCAGCATATCTCCATGAGTTCAAGACCAGCATAGACTATATAGCAATAGTTAAGTCAGTTAAGTTAGCCAGGAATACACAGTGAGACCAAACAAAACAAAAATGCAAACAAACAAAAAGACCCAGGCAATATTGCTGGTGACTTATAAATCAATAAACTATAAAATTAAAACTAAAGCTGGGTAAACTGATACAATCTCTTAATCCCAAGCACCTGGGAGGCAGAAACAGGCAATCTCTGAGTCCAAGCAAAAAACTAAATTATTTGGTGGTTGGGTAATTTAGTATGAGGATTGAGAGGAGAGCATCAAGCACTGCATCACTTAGTTACATCCCTTGCCCCAAACTAGTTTTGTACGAGCCTTCTAACACTTAATGTTTATAATGGAATACCATGAGACTTCAAAGGACAAATATGCAGGTCTTACCATACTCTACTCCATCTTCAGACATGCCAGGTAAAAGATTCAGATTATATCGATCTCGCATTTTATCACCTGGCCGGTTTCGAGTCCAGAATTTGCTGATGAAATAAAAATAATGGGAGAAAGAAAAGCACGATTTCAGTGTTTTCTCTGGGTAAAATAGTTCAAATCAAGTTTTAAAAATACCGTTCTTTGAAATATTTTAATTGTGAAAAGAGCATTTTAAATCAGAATGCAAAGCAAAACTTAAAATAGGAAAGTTAATGTTTAACCCCATCTCTTTAGTATAATACCTATGCCAATCACTACAAAAACGGCAGATTGGAAGCTGTAACTCAGAGAAGGAAGAGTCAGGACAAGAAATAATATACTCAGGCTGTGTATGACAGGACACCCTGTAATCCCAGCACTCCAGAGGCAGATATAGGAAGAGTAAAAGCTCAAAGTCATTTTCAGCTACACAGTAAGTTGGAGTCTAACCTGGGTTACATGACTCTAGCAGTGGAGACTAGAATCAGAGAAAGAAAACAAAAACATCAGAAACACAAAGAAAATGGTAAAAAAAAAAAAAAGGCAGAAAAGTATGGGAAAAGGGTAGGAAATAAAGAGAGAATAAAGAAGTTCAAGTGAGATCTACAAAATCTTTCACAAAAGAAAATAGCAGCAATAGCTACCAACTAGCAATGAGCCATACTGTCACCCAGCCTGTATCAGCAGTAATGGCCAGAAATATACTAGCCCTTCCTGTCATGCCATCAAAGGAACAGTGAGATAGACAGACACTGAGAGGGCTGCAGAGCGTGTGACCAGGGGAGGGTTACATTAGGGGTAGACACTCCAAAGGGACAACATTGGCTGTGGAGACTTCAAGGAAAGTGTCGTGTGGGAACCTAACGCTGAGGTTCTCACTGCACTGAAGAATACATGGAAGGCATCACCTCAGCCACTGCCTAGTTCAGCAACAACACGGAAACAAAGTAACAAGTATTCCCAGACTTGAACTTTGTCGAAAGCAGCTCAAATCTGTTTGGGAAGAAAATACCTACAACAAATGCAAACGCAAGCAGAATGTGTGGAAAGTTAATCTCCATGTACCAGAGAGAAGAGGATAACTGGCAGGTGGAGGTGTGCAAAATGAGGAATGTCTCAGACTGGGAACCTCCTACTAAACGCTGAGTCAAACACAGAAACGCTTTTGTGGCCTTGGTTTTGCTGTTGATTTATCAAGGTCTTCCTGTGTAGCTCTGGATGGCTTGGCCCCAAACTCACAGAAATACACTTGTCTTTGCCTCCTGGAATACTGAGATTATAGGCATACCCACACCACAGAAACTATCATCAGCAGAGATCTAACCTTCTGAATTAATTATTGAGACCAGCAACTCTCTCTCCACCTGAAGAGGCAGCTACAAAAATAAAAACAAAAACCAAAGGGCAGGGTAGGAAAAACCAGTCAAGCCAGTTAGGAAGAAATATTGACAGATGTATTATTTCCCATTTCCTTTGACTTACTCATCATGGTGGAAGAAAATCACTTGATTCTAATTAATAAGCAAAAACTAATATAATAGGATTAAAGGAGGCCATTTAAATACTTGCCCAACCCCAATTTCTATACAACCTGCAGTAGTTTGAACCAGGTTCAACTCAAGCTCTGGTCTTTGAACACTTGGTTCATAGCTGAAAGCCCTATTTGGGAAGTGAAGGTGGTGTAGCCTTGCCAGAAGAAGCATGTCACTGGAAATTTTATATATATATATATATATATATATTTATATAAATATTTATATATATATGCCTATATAGATACACACACACATATTTATATTTCTGGTTCCCCTTCTCTGCTTCATGCTTCTAATTGAGGATGTGACCTTTTGGCTTCCGGCTCTGACCTTTATGCCTGCCACTTGCTGTCATGCCTCTGCCTTGCTATGATGTACTCCTAACTCTCTGGAATTATAATTCAGAATAAATTCTGCCTTCCTTAAGTTGCCTTTGGACATGGTGTTTTGTCACAAGAAGAGAAAAGTAATCAATTAACACACTCTCTCAGTAGCAACCCTGATATCCAGGAAAACATGGAATGAAATATTTCAAGCCCTGAAAATAAACTCCACGCCAAACTAAAGAACACACTGAGTGAATACATATCCATCACACATAACTTTAATTGTCAATGACATAAACCGAAGTACACCTGGTAAGAAATAACTGGCCTGTAAACATGTCTGTGGGGCATTTTATTGATTATTAATTGATGATGAAGGGAAGCCTCGCCCATTGTCGGCAATACCATAATCTCTAAGGCCTCCTTCCCAAAAGAAGCTGAACATGAACCTGAGAGCAAGGAAGTGAGCAGTGTGCCCCCGACTTTCTCAGTAACGCAGTCTGACCCAGGAGCTGTCAGGTGACAGAAACCCTCTCCTCTCCAAGCTGCTCTTGATCATGGTGTTTATCATAGAGACAGAAATGCAAACACCAGTACAATGTCCGAAGTGGCTTCATCCCAGGAATATGACTGAATCAACATATGCAAATCAATAAATGCAACAAAATACATAAATAAAATTAAAGACAGAAGTCACATACTCATCAGCAGCTATAGAAGAGACCTTTAATAAAGTTCAATATTACTTCATGATAAAAGCCCTGAAGAAAGTAGGAAGAGAAGGAAGGATATATTCCTCAATATAATAAAAAAAAAGTTATAAAACAAATCTATAGCCAACATTATAGTAAATGGGAAAAAAGCTGTAAGTATTTTTTCCTAAAATCTAAAATGAGACAAGGATACTCATTTCTTCCCTTTTCAATCAAATAATGCTCGAAGTCTTAACTAGAACATTAAACAAGAGAACAAAATAAAAGTGATAGAAATAGGAAAAGAAGTCCAATTATTCCTATTGGTTGATGACACACATAAAGTTAATAGATCCTGAAAGATCCTACCTGGAAATTTTTAACCTAGATAAACATTTTAAACAAAGTAAAAGGATATGAAAGCAATCTTCAAAAATAGTACTTTCTGAGAAAGAACTCTGTAAAAACAGTTACAACAGATTCAAAACAAAACAAACCAACAAACATGGCAGCCCATATCTATAATCCAAGTACCTGGGAGATGAGGTATCAAGATCAAAGTTTAAGGCGTCCTTGGCTACAAAGTGAGCTCAAGACAAGCCTGGGATATGAGATCTTGTCTTTTAAAAGAAGAAAATGGCCAGGCGGTGGTGGCGCACGCCTTTAATCCCAGCACTTGGGAGGCAGAGGCAGGCGGATCTCTGTGAGTTCGAGACCAGCCTGGTCTACAAGAGCTAGTTCCAGGACTGACTCCAAAGCTGCAGAGAAACCCTTT
>JAQHUG010000516.1:258011-270521 GCA_028555095.1 Dicrostonyx torquatus | reverse complement strand
GATAAAGTGCATACCTCTAAGCCTGACAATTTGAGCTCAGACACACATGGCGGAAGAACAAAACCAACTCCTCCAAGGTATTCTCTGACCTTTGCATGTGCACCAAGGCACACAGACACACACAGAAACACACACACACACACACAAGTAAATATATATCAAAGGCTCTATGTTTAGTGGCAGTCCAATGACAAGGGCTGAGGTACAGCACAGAATTCTTCATAGGGTACCCTGTCCAGGAAGCCATTCCTGATTTCATTTCAAGTTTAATAGAACAGCTATCTTTGGCTATTGCCAGACAACTGTTTTCTTAGCAAAGTTAGAGTAAACTGGAAAAATACAACAGAATAAGGCAGCATAAAGCTTATAAAATTGCTGTAATATGGACCATGAAGAACGGAAAGGGGAATGAAGAGGGGAAAAAAGGCAGTTGGAATTCAGCCTAATAATAAACTAAAGCAATTCCACGTCAGACTATAACACACTTTCCTCACTACACATATACCAAAGTGAGGTCTAACCTCAGGAAACAGTAGACCTAACTCCAAAAGAAAGATAACTAATCAATTTTATCAGTCAAAATATCCTATCTAAATATAGAATCAACTGAGGATTTTAACAAGTTTGAGAAAGAGCAAAAGGAAAAGACTACATGGCTCCAAGAAGAATAAATGGAAACATCAGAAGTAGTCAAACAACATATGCTTCCAGAGTTTCAAGAGATTTTAGTCACTAAAAGCAAGCTTACTGGGCTGAGGGGTGGCTCAGTGTTAGACTGGCTTCCTAGCACGCTCAAGGTCCTGGGTACCTTCACAAAGATAGGAAAAAGGAGGAGGTATTAAAAGACCTAGCAGAGAATAAAACAAACCACTAAGAAAAGTAAAGATCACCAGATGTGTTGAGTAACAGACTCAACATCTGTCTGCTAAGAATTCCATAATATACAGAGAAAAAGAAACAAAGAAGAAAAAATACTCAAAACAAAGATCACCAATTTTAAAGGAGTCCAAAAAGCTGAAGTTTAGAGTATTTTCATCTAAACATAGAAAAGTAGTGACTAAAAGGGCACAGAACGGCTGGCTGGAGAGATGTGTAGTGCTTAAGAGAACCTGCTGATCTTCCAGGATTAGAACTCAGCTCCCAGCACCCATTAGCTGGCCAGCTCACACCACCTGTAACTGCAGCTCCAAGGGATCTAATACCATCTCTGGTTTCCAAGGGTGATGTGTGCACACACTTATGCACACACACGTATTTTTTTTAATGTGTGTCCAAGTGTCCATACTAAGTACTAGGCCAGCTAGGATTACAGTGAGATTCTGTCTCAAAAATAAAGGGGGTAGGGGAACAAACTAAGAGACAAAAACCAGAGGCTCAAAGTAGCATCTAACTTCTTGTCAGGAAAACTGCGAATTTTCTGAGGGAACCTGGTATGGTGACTAAGCCTGTAAAACCAGCATTTGGAAGGCAGAGGAAGGCAGAACTGGATCTCTGAATCCCAGGCCAGCATTGACTAAACAGCCAACCAGCTGAGGCCAGTCAGGCCATTAAGACATGAGACTGTCATAACAAACATTATATTAAATTCTCAAATGAAAACATTTTTTAAAAAATTTTAAATTCCTAGACAGGCAGTGATGACACGTGTCTTTAATGCCAGCACTTGGGAGGCAGAGGTAGGTGGATCTCTGAATTCCGGGCTAGAGCCTGATCTATAGAGCTAGTTCCAGGACAGTCAGAGCTACATGGAGAAACTTTGTTTCAGGGGAAAAAAATTTAAAAACACATTAATTTGTGAGGGAAAAGCTCTTCAGGAAGTTATACCATACTGGAGAGATGAGGCTAGCCAGGGCGACATAATGCAACTGCTGTCTCAACAAACAAACAAACAGAAACACTATTAAGTTTTCAAAGAACAAAAACATTTTTTAAAAACTTAAAATTTTTTGAGGGAAAAGCTCTTTTTAACTCTACTGGAAAGGCGGCTGGGCAGTTAAGGACACTGGCTGTTCTTCACAGGATCTGGGTTTGAGTCCCAGCACTGGCAATGGAGACTGACAATTGTCTTAAGTCCAGCTGCAGTGGATCCAACACCTTCTTCTGACCTCCTTGAGCACCAGGAACCCATGTGGTACATAGGCATACATGAAGGCAAAGCACTCATTTACATTAAAGTAAAAAATAACTAAAATAATTTTAAGTAAGACAAAATTTATTTGCTCAAAATGCAAAACTAAAAATTTAAAATTCGAGGCTGGAGAGATAGGTCAGCAATTAAGAGCACTGGCTGCTCTTGCAGAGGATCCAAGGTTGTTCCTGGGCTTCCACTTGGTGGCTTACAAAGGCTCATAACTCCAGTTCCAGGGAATCCAGTGTACCCTCTTCTGGCCTTCACAGGCATCAGGGCCACACACAACACACAGTGTACTTAACACACATGCAGACAAAACACTCAAACATACAAAATAAAAGTTAAGTCTTAAATAAAAAAAATTTTGCAGAGATGAAAGTTTTAATGACATTTAGATAAACACCTAGAATGTGTGAAAGAAACTAGTTAATTGTGACATTCTCAATAGCTCATAAAATGTAAGAGTTAAGGTCAGCAAGAAGGCTCGGTGGGTAAAGGCATTTGCTGTGAAAATTTAACAACCCAGAGTTTGGTCTCTGGAACCCAATGGAAAGAAAGAACCAACTCCCAAAAGACATCTTTCTAATCTCAATACATGCATACATACATTCACATATACACAAAACAGTAAACTAACATTTTTTAAAGTAATGTAAAGATTATCTGAGTTTAATACTCAACAGGCAGAATGGCTTTCAACAGGGACATTATCATTTCTGAGGTCTAATTACATTACTGTGTTCTGTGACTAATAGTATCATTCTCAGTAGAAATGCTGTTTCTTAGCTTCCATTCCTTAGAATCTGTGTGGTGAGATGGGGGTGGAATCATGGGTGTGCACACTGCTCCTGCGATGTGGAAGGCAGATGACAATCTTGGCTGCTGTCCCCAAGCTGCTGTTGCTCCCACATTCCGCTTTATCTACATACTTGTTTTTTGAACGACAGGATCTCTCTCAGTGGCCTGAACTCACTGGGTAGACTAGAATGCCTGCCCAGCTAGTCCAAAGGATCCACTATTCTCCACCTCTAGAGTGAGCCACAATCCCTCCACCTCCTCCCCCTATGAGTTCTGGGACTGCACTCAGGTCCTTACTCATGTGTGACAAATACCTAGCAATTGAGCTATCTCTCCAGCTCACACTTCTTAAAGTTCTAATACATAGAACAGAGGACAGCTGTTGTTTAAAAACAAAACAGAAATTATGTAACATTTTATAATGTAAAGGTAAATTATGTAGCATATTTATGCTAAAGGAAATTAAAGGTAGAAAAGTGAAAAGAGGGCTGGAGAGATGGGTCAGTGGTTAAGAGCACTGCCTGCTCTTCTAAAGGTTTTGAGTTCAATTCCCAGCAACTACATGGTGGTTTACAACCACTTGTAATGAGATCTGGCACCCTCTTCTGGCCTGCAGGCATGCATGCAAGCAGACCACTGTATACTTAATAAATCAATCTTTAAATTAAAAAAAGTGAAAGGAAAAAAGACATTTAGGAGGAACAGATTTCCTTTGAAAAAAACTAATCACGAATGAGATATACTGCCTAAAATTGGGACCAAAAAATTTATATGTAAAACAGGAAGGAGGATCTGAGTTTGAGGCCAGCCTGGTCTACAGAGTGAGTTCCAGCTGGGGCTACGTTAAACAACTAAAATAGATTAAAACAAAATGAGGAGGTGGAGGCAGGGTTAGCGGGTGAGATCAATGAACTGATCACTTCTCAGAACAGAAAAAAGATATTATGCCAGGCATATAAAAAAGAATGTGGGAGTGTCATTCTAATAACCACAGTTTTTAAATAAAATCTATCTTTGGCAATCACCAGAGAAGATTTGTCAGGTTCCCATATTCTAAAATATCCTTAAATGGTATCAGAAAGATTTTACCTTGTAATAATTTTATAATTAAAAAAATGTTAAAAATCTGAATAGTGGGGCTGGAGATGGTTCACAGTTAAGAAAGCTTACTGTTTCTGCAGAGGATCTGATTTTGGTTCCCACACAGCAGCTCCAAACCTCCAAGGGATTCCATACACAAATGGTTGATACACTAAGGCAGACAGACAGACATGCACGCACGCACATGAACTGGTATACTGTATAATGAAGAGCTGAAGACATGGCTCACTTGCTTACAAGCACTAGATGCTCTTGTTAAGAACTGGGCTTGGTTCCCAGCACCTACATGGTAGTTTACAACCACCTGTAGTTCCAGGACATGTGGCTGATGGTGTTCCACAGATGCATATACATGTATGTAAGCAAATACTCATACACGTAAAATAAAAATGTTTTAATTAAATATGAAGATTTTCTAAAACAACCTTCTATATGCTACAATGTTATTAAGCGGTCTTTACTGAAAAGAAACAACAAAGAAAAATGACCAAGATAGCTGAGCTATTAGATAGCCTATAGAGGGAAAAACAAAGAGCACATCACTGTATAATGCAAACTACTTTCTGAGGTAATTTTAAAACATTAGGCATGCTTTTTTGTTTTTTTGTTTCTCAAGACAGGGTTTCTCCGTTTAACAGCTGTGGCTGTATGGAACTTGTTCTGTAGACTGGGCTGGCCTCAAATTCACAGAGATCTGCCTGCCTCTGCTTCCCAATGCTGGGGTTAAAGGCCTGCACCATTAAAGGTGGCAAAAAAAAAAAAACCTTTTTGTTTTTGTTTTTTAAGACAGGGTTTCTCTGTAGCTTTGGGGCCCGTCCTGGAACTAGCTCTTGTAGACCAGGGTAGCCTCGAGCTCACAGAGATCCACCTGTCTCTGCCTCCTGAGTGCTAGGATTAAAGGCGTGCGCCTGGCAACTAATTTTTTTTTTATATTTGTATAGAAATTCTAGCCGGGCGGTGGTGGTGCACACCTTTAATCCCAACACTTGGGAGGCAGAGGCAGGAGGATCTCTGTGAGTTTGAGGCCAGCCTGATCTACAAGAGCTAGTTCCAGGACAGAGTCCAAAGCCACAGAGAAACCCTGTCTCCATGGGGGGGGGGCAGGGGAGGGGAGGGGAGGGGAGGGGAGGAGAGGAGAGGAGAGGAGAGGTGAGGAGAGGAAAGGAGAGGAAAGGAAGGAAAGGAAGGAAAGGAAGGAAAGGAAAGGAAGGAAAGAAATTCTAGTAAGATATACAACAAAGTCAGACATGTTGACCACAATCCCGGCACTTATTGGCAGAGGCAGGATAAACAGAAGTTCAAGGTCATCCTCCACTACCTGTGAGGCCAGACTGAACCGTGCAATATTCTTGTTTAAAACACACATACAAAAAAAGGGCGGGGGCGCAAACTATTAACAAAATTGTGCTTACCTTGGATATGAGACTGAAAGGAGACCGTATGACTGACATATTACTATTTAATTTCCATTTTAAATTTTACTTTTCTTTTTTGGTTTTTTGATAGGGTTTCCCTGTGGAGCTCTTGGCTGTTCTGAAGCTCGCACTGTAGACCAGGCTGGCCTCGAATTCATCTGACTGCCTCTGCTTCCCAGTGCTGGGACTAAAGGTGTGTGCTACCACCATCAGGATCTGTTTTAAATTTTCAATGAATACTTAACTACTTTTATAAAAAATGAAAATTTTCAGGAGAAATCATTTCTACATTAATTCCAGTCAGTTCTTTTCTAGCTTTCCACCCCTTTACTCTCCAAATACGAGTGTGTTTGAATGGGTCTTACAAACTCTCCAATTCTAACTTCCATTGGATGAATAAACAAGAGTACATTTGTTACCATGCAAGCCTGTAGGGAAAAAAATGCCCCTTAGTACTGCACTTTGTCTTCAGCCAGGTTGGTTAGGAAATGGTGCAGCTCCTAAAATCAAATTACAAGTGTGAATAAAGAGGTCAGCAATGTTATGTCTGCTGTTACTGTCATCACCTGTGATTTTCCCAACCTTACAGGAGACAAGACATGTTAACACCAAAGCAGATCCATTTAACCAAGTCAAATAAAACTTCCAACAACGTATACCAAAAACAGCACGAATGATATGTTTCCTCGAGAGTATATCTATATAACCAGAGATTATGCATCTTTTATGAGGTAATCACGCAGAAATCACATGATCAATGTGTCCCAGTGGAAGAATGCAGGTTAACCAAGTATGTGTAACAGGTCTGCCTCTGTCTGGGGACCTGTGTGGTGTCAGAATGTGTTAACAGTATGGCTCCCGGTTTCTGGACTGAACTTAGCCTCAGTCATCACAAGGAACATGAAATCAGAGTCAAAGCAGTGGGCAGCATGAAGGCCTCACACCCTCTTCTGTCTTTAAGGAATGTTTTCTTGGGGTTGGGGAGATGATGGTTCAGAGGTTAAAAGCACTAACTGCTCCTGCAGAGGACCCAAGTTTAGTTCTCAGCACTCATGGTAGGCAGCTCACAACTGCCTGGAACTCCAGACCCAGGAGATTCAATGGCCTCTGTGACAGACTCTGCTGACACCGGTGTGCATGTGATACCTATAAACTCATGTAGGCACACATACAAACACATACACAAAAATAAATAAAACTTTGGAAAAAATGTTTCCTTTCACTGAACAATCTTAGAAACA
Source organism: Dicrostonyx torquatus (assembly GCA_028555095.1). Taxonomy (NCBI): domain Eukaryota; kingdom Metazoa; phylum Chordata; class Mammalia; order Rodentia; family Cricetidae; genus Dicrostonyx; species Dicrostonyx torquatus. Next base: position 263,835 of record JAQHUG010000516.1, on the reverse strand, counting down.
CCAACAAGAAAAAAAAGCAAAGGGTGATGGAGAAAAAGGTTAAGAAGGCAACAAAAGTTCTACTTCACAAATATTCATAATGGAGGATTTGATTGTTCTGTTTGAGTTCTTGTTTTAATTGATAGAGGACCTCACTCTGCAGCCCAGTGTGGGCTAGAACTGACTATGTAGCCCTAGCTGGCAAACTCACAGCAGTCCTCCTATGTCAGCCTCCCAAGTGCTGGGACTATAGGCACGCCATCTCAGCCACCACACCAACTCAAGTATTAGATTTTGACTCTAATTAAAATGATTATTAAAAATGTGGCCTATTAAAAAAAAAAAAAGGCCAATCATGTGAGCAAAGGAATTACCGCACAGGCGTGAGCAAACTGAATTAGAGCCCTGGATCATGAAGGGAAGGCGACCTGACTCCCAAAAGGGATGGCAATAATTTCGTTGGTAGAATGAAAGCTGGATTCAATTTGCAGCACTGGAAGTTCAAGATCATTCTGATACGTAATGAGTGTGGGGTAGCCTGGGATATATGAAACCCTGCCTTTAAAAAAAGTTCAAAATAAACAATTCATATTTCAAGATATTACAAACCTACTAAAACACAGCAATGTAAAGAACATTCTGCTATAAATCTATGTAGTAAAGCTCAGAATAATAACTCAATAACAAGAATTTATCAACCTAGAAATTTAAAACGTAACTAATGGGTCAGGAAAGACTTTTAAAAAATACGTATTCAAAAAAACAACAAAAAGGGGGCCGGGTGTGGGAATACACACTCATAATGAGGCAGGGGAACCACCAATACAAAGCTAGCCTGAACTATATTGTTACACTGTCTCCCAGACAAACAAATGCAAGTAGATAAACACAGTAAAAATAAACTTAGAGAACACAGGGAGTGAAATTCCCTTAAGTAAGCCCATAATTCTGACAAGAGGGCAAAGGTATGAAGAAGATTTAGTCATAACACTTGAGACAGAGGCAGGCAGATCTCTAGCCAAGACTATATATATCATCAGACATTTCTCAAAAAACAAAACAAAAACATAAAAACGTCATGTTATAGTTAAATGCATGTGGCTTACATACAGTTAGCATTATCAATGGTACATCTAAAAGTAAGAATCACTACTAAAAATAGTAGTATAATCACATGCTATCCTAACTTTCGACTCAATCTTTTGCCCTAAACAAATCTTTTACTGACCCCTAATCACTTCCAACCTCCTCTTAAACCAGCTGAAATGTATGTTCTTTTCCACACATGCTATGTCTTTTAGTATCTTCCCTTGGTATATTTGACAAAAGGAACATATATGTGCTTTGCTCTACACTGTGTGCAGTGCTTTCTCTGAATGCCTGTGACCAGAACAACCTGGTGATGAAAGTACCATTAGCTATGACTTAGACCGAAAAACACACACTGAGAGACTATCCTACTAGCAAAGTCAGGGTTGTTGGCCATAGCTGAACAAAGAAAGAGCTAAGAGCTCAGGAGATGATTCGGTGGTTAAAGTAACTGCTACATTAAGCATCAAAGTGTCAAGCATCTGCAGAACCAACATAGATGCCAAGGGAGTGTAGTGGCCCGCCTGGAATCCCAGTGCTTAGATGGCAGAGATGGGGCTCACCAGGGCAGGCTAGACTGGCTGGCCAGAACAGCAAGACAGCCAAGCTCTGTATTCAACCGAGATCCTGCTTCAATGAATGAAGCAGAGAGCAATCAAGAAAGGCTACTGACAGGAACCTCAGGCCTGCATAGGATATGGACTTGCACATAGGGATATGCCCACAAAAGTGAACATGCATGCATGAACACACTCTACAAACCCATACAACACATGAACTAAAAAAGAGCCAAACAAAGGACCTAAAATTCTGGAGCTGCCAGAAGTAAGAAGCCCAACCACTAAAAACAGCACAATTAAATTTTTTGTTTGTTTTTCTATTGACATCTTTAATGACATTTATTTATTTGGGAAAAGGGCACATACATACAATTAAATGTACAAGGAAATCAGAGGACAATTTTGGGAGTTTGTTTCTTCATCATCTAGGTCTTGAAAATCAAACTAAGGTTGACATTAAGTTTGGCAAGAACATTTACCTGTTGAGCCATCTTTGTCAGCTCTATTGCTGTATTTTAAAGGTAATAATACACTTAATAGTTTATTCCTCTTTCTTTAATTAATTTATTTTTTGCCATGCCTTATGGAAAAGGTTTGTTTTCCATACCTTATCCTCCTGTTCCAAAGAAACAACAGAATAGGAGCAAACTTGCTTTCATCTGTTATTGAAAGGATGTAAACTAGTGTTTTTGTCTGAATTTTTCTGAAACAGGATCTAGCCTCAGCCTCACAAATACAGAGATTAAAAGTACGCACTGCCACACAGATGACAGATACAAATACACTCACACATACACACACCCCTACACCAAAAATGGACTGCAGGCATAATTCAGTGGTACATTTATCTATCATGTGCAAGGTTCTGGATTGTCCCTCCAGCACTATAAAACAAAAACCTAATTGAACTACTCTTTTTGTGTGAAAAAATGTTGTTCTGAAAGCTTTAATACCATCAGGCATGGTGACTCATTAACTGTAGTCACATACAAAAAAGGCAGAAGCAGATGCTGGGCAGTGGTGGTGCACGCCTTTAATTTCAGCACTCGGGAGGCAAAGGCAGGAGGCTGGGTCTCTGTAAATTAGAGGCCAGCCTAGTCTACAAGTTCCAGGACAGGCTCCAAAGTTACAGAAACAACCAAAAAGAAAAAAAAAAAAAAGCGGAAGCAGAAAGTTTATGAGTTCAATTCAGGCTGGCCTAAACTAAAGTTTTATATTCTTCAGTTTGTTCTGCATAGTAAAATTAAATTCTTTTGTTTCTAGGATCTGGAAAAGAAAGATGTCAGTACCATATATAACATTACATCTCCTATGGGAACATCTTCATCAATTGTACAAGGAGTATTACTTCTTGAGGGGTGGAGGTTGGGGAAGACACCTTGGCTGGCTTGGAACACAGATCCACATGCTTCTGCCTCCTGAGTGCTGAGATTAAAACTGTGTGCTACCATGCCCCATTTTCTGCTGTTTCTCAAAGAAATGTGTCTTGCTTTTTCAGTTGTGCTACAGATGACACTAACCAGACGTGCTCTCAATTTTTAATAAATATTGATCAAGCCTTATCAACAAGCAACTTTTCTGGCTTTAAAATGTACTCAATTTTTACTTAATTATAAGAGAGTTGAGATCTAAGGCACTGGGAAGATGATTCAGTCAGTGAAGCATTTGCCAGCTAAACAGCAAGAAGACCAGAGTTCACCTCAGAACCCATGGGGGGGGGGTGCTTATAGGACTAGAGAGATGGCTCAGTCAGTGTAGTGTCAACTATACAAGTATGAGGACCTAAGTTCACCTCAGAATCCATAGGAGTGGGATGGGAGGTGGAACAGAGTATGCTTGTATGGTTGAAAAGATGGCTCAGCTGTTAAAGACACTGGCTGTTCTTTCTGAGGCCCCTGATTCAAATCCCAGCAACCATATGGAAACTCAGAACTGTCTGTAATTCCCAGTCACATGACCTGCTCATGAATTAGGTATGCGTTTGATGCACAGAACTACATGCAGGCAAACATTTATACACAATCATAAACATTTTATTTATTTATTTTTTAAATATTCTTGTAAGCCCAGTACTGGGGAGGTTTGCTGGTAAACCAGTCTAGCCTAAATTACAATCCCTAAGCCTCAATGAGAGACCCTGTCTCAACAACAACAAATGCAGATGGCTACTGAGGAACAATACCCAAGGATGACTTCCAGCCTCCAAACATACACATGAGAACATGTACATCACACATCCACAAATGCTTACATAAAGAATTCAATCTTGAAGAGAATATCCTCAGCTGGGTAAGGTGGCATACACCTTTTATCCTTGCACTCCAGAGGGAGAGGCAAGCAGGATTTCTATGAGTTTGAAGCCAACCTGGTCCATACAGTGAGCTCCAAGAAAGTCAGAGCTACATCATGACCCTGTCTCAAAAGTCCAAAAACAAGAAGAAAACATACACACACACAAGAATATTCATGGTTTATCAGAAAAAAATATGGAAGAGACCTAAGAGACCTATCTTGGAGTTTACTAAATGACAAACGTTCTTTCAAAACCTTGCATATTTTAAAGGTATCACCAGATTTATATGAATAATCGATAAAAATTGTGGTTATAAATTACACTTTTGTGGGCTGGAATGGTAGCTCAGCAATTTACAGCATTGACTGCTCTTCTAGCACTTGCATGGGAGTCCATAACTCACTCATTGTCTGTAACTCCAAGATCTGACACCCTCACACAGACATACATTACAGGAAAAACACACAAATATAAATAAGGAAGTTTAAAGGAGGGAGGGAATTACCACTTTTTTTGTTGTTTTGTTTTGAGACAGAGTTTCTCTGTGTAGCCATGGCTGTCCTAGAACTCACTCAGTAGACCAGGCTGGCCTACAACACACAGAGATCCACCCATCTCTGCTGGAATTAAAGGTATACACCACCCTCTCCTGGCTTAAAATTATCTTTTTTATTATCACAAAATTTACGTCATCATATACAGTTATTTATTACATTTCTTAAAATAAATATTGTACAAAATTAAGATAGCATTAAAAATGCTTTCAAACCAAGCATTTTAGGTCATCATTTCTACTGCTTATGAGGATGTTTAGTACTAGCATTTGTAAACCCTGGCTCCATCCCCAAAAGAACAAAACAAAATCACAGACAAAAATCTTTCTTTGCCTAAAGTCAATTTGGTAACTAACATATAATGTCACAATTAATATACTTTGTTAATGTAATATAACAGTTCACACATCATCTTTAAAAATTATTGGCCGGGCGGTGGTGGTGCATGACTTTAATCCCAGCACTCGGGAGGCAGAGGCAGGCGGATCTCCCTGAGTTCGAGACCAATCTGGTCTACAAGAGCTAGTTCCAGCGCAGGCTCCAAAGCCACAGAGAAACCCTGTCTCAAAAACAAAAACAAACAAAAAAAATGGTTATTTACTACTTCCTGTTAAGTTGGATTGTAGATAAACAACTGACTCTTGCCAACTGTAAAGACACAACTCATAAAGTACAAGGATCTGTTCTCATGTTTAGATAATAAACTCAGTACACTATACTCTTCCGCTTTCCTACTATCAAGAAAGTAATTCAGAGAACTAGAGAAGCAAATGCTGCTCTTCCAGAAAAGCCAGGTTTTAATCCCAGTACCCACATGGCAGCTCACAATCGCCTGGGTAGTAAATTGGGATGAGAAATGGCCCCCATAGGTTCTGGTCTGAATGCTTGGTCTGCATTTGGTGGAAGGGAGTTGGAAAGGATTAGAGGTGTGGCCTTCAATCCCAACACTTGGGAGGCAGAGGTAGGTGGATCTCTGAGTTTGAGGCCAGCCTTGTCTACAGAGTGATAGAATGAGTTCAGGATAGCAAAGCTAACCAAAGAAATTGTTGGTAGTGGGAAGGCTGGGTTTGTTGGAGGAGCTGGGCTTTGAGGTTTTAAAAGCCCAGGCCAGGCCCGTTCCACCACGCCCCCCACATACACATCCTCTACTCCAACCAGCCAATAAGATGTAGCTCTCAGCTACTACTCGAGTGTCATGCCTCCCTCCCTGCCTGCTGTCATGCTTCCGCCATGGTAGTTCACAGACTCACCCCTTTTAAACTGTAAGCAAGCTCCCAATTAAACAAATGCTTTCTTTTATAAGTTGCCTTGGTCATGACATCTCATCACAGCAATAGAAAAGTAACTAA
>JAQHUG010000516.1:242786-254993 GCA_028555095.1 Dicrostonyx torquatus | reverse complement strand
AAAAAAACTGAAAGAACCAGACGTGGTAGTGCAGACCTTTAACCTACAACTCAGGACATAGAAGCAGATGATCCCTACGAGTTTAAAGCCAGCTTGATCAACAGAGTAAGACCCAGCCTATTAAAACAAACAACCTCGCTCAAATAAATAAATAAAGGGAGGGACGGAGGGAGGGAGGGAGAGATGAAAAGCTGTCTAGAGAGTTATGCTGGGGTATGGAATAATTAAATGCAAGTTACCAATAATTTTATGATTTCCTGGCCATGAAGATGTTAAAGCCTGTACTACAAAAATGACTAATAACAAAATAAATAAATAAGGAAGCTAAGGATACAGACTAACATGCATGAAATTCTAGTACTACAAAATAAAGGCAGCCATTTGCATCCACACATCCCACACCAGCAAACTAAACCAATCTCAGACCTGTTGTATCAGGAGTAAACCACTAGGTCTGTACTAACATGTAGACTTTTTCCTGTCCTTATTGCCTAAACAACTATTTATCTACCACTGACATTGTTTTATATAGTACAGGTAATTTAGAGATGGCTTAAAAGAACACAGGAGGGTTAAGTGAATATACAGCAACAGACAGTATGCTTAAAACAAACAAAGCCCTGAGTTCAATCCCTAGTTCCAATATAAATGAAGGGCAGGAGAGAATATGTGTAGGCTTATCAACTACCATTTTACAAAAACAATTTCAGTGTTGGGAACTTTGGTATCTTCAGAAAAATCTGGAACCTATTATGAAGGGATAGCCATACACTTCTGAAATAACCACTTTTATCAAAGTAACAAGGAGGCTGTGAAATTAGCTCTGTGAATCACCTAACAGTAACTAATATTGAATACTGTATTATAATAACAAGTTTGACAGCTCTCATAAACTCATTTAACTCACAAACTAACTCAAGAAGGCTATTATTAATCATCATTTTCAATCAGCAGAACTTGCCCCAGAGTCCCATGTTGCTAAGGTCTAACACTGTGACTAACACCTGGAGTTATGACTGTGTGGTTAGAATTCTATCTAGGACTCTTTCTTCATATCCTCAGTTTTAGCATTGTTGGTTTGCTTCTGTTGGGGAGGTGTTATTTTAAGATGAACATTTGCTGTAACTATGGTTTAGTTCTTGCCACAACTCTAGTTTTGACACAAATTGAGTCACCTGAAAAGAGGAAACCTCAAGTGAAGAACAGCAAAAAAAGCAGACCAGCCTACCGGCATGCCCCTGAAGGCATTTTCTTGATTGATGTGGGAGGGCCACTACAGTAAAGCAGTGCCACCTCTAACCAACAAAAAATTAGATAAAGGAAACCATAAATAAACTAGAAGAGGAAAATAATAATTGAAGCATTTTCCTAAGCTAGGAACTTAGCATGCTAAAACAGGAAAAGAAGCACGACAGAATCTCTAGAGATATGAAAAATTTCATCTTATCATAGAAGTGGTTAGATGGGTTTAGTGTAAATACATAAAAATAACAGGTACAATTTGTGTGTGTGTACATATGTGTGTACATGCACATGCAGAGAAACAATTTAGAAGTAGCGCAAATCAAGCACAGTAGCTCATGGCTGTAACCCTAGCATCTGAGACAGAAGACCCAGAGGTAAAAGGTCACATGTGGTCATGTCACCTCTGATCCCAGCAGCACTTCAAGAATGGAGGAGGATGGTTCAGTCTGGCTGGCCAGCCAGCATAGCCATAAATCCCCAAACTCTAGGTTTACTAGGAGACCTTGTCTCAAGGTAATAAGACAGAAGTGAAACAGAATACCCAGTGTTCTCTAGTCTTGATGCAAATGTAAAGGCTTAAGCATTTTGCATACATATGTACATATACACACCCCATCCTCAGGACTGAAGCCTTGAACAGACAACACTACATCCTCAACCCTATTCTTCAACTACATAGAAACAGTCTGCTTAAATATTGTGAAATTCAACCACCCATTAAAAAATAATCTTCCTGATAGCTCGTAAGAAAATGTAGCACAATTTCAACAGACACAAATAGTTTATACAACAGCCCACTCTGTACTCTTACACACAAAACCTTTCTACAGCTAAATTCAAATATGATGTTCTATATTCTTCATCCTCAATATTCTAGAAACCCATACTAGGTAAACCCAATCCTACTTCTATACAGAATCATCTAAGTATCTTTAAATGATGACTGAGGAAATGGCTCAGTTGGTTAGGTGCCTACTGCAGAAGTATTAAGGACCAGCGTTTATCCCTACCACCCACATAGTTAGGGCAGAAGGGCACTTATAATTTCAATGCTGGGAATATGAAAATAGGATCCCTGAGCCTTGCTAGTCAGCCAGTCTAGAAAATCAGCTCTAGGCACAGTGAGATGGCTTGATGTGGTGAACCCACTACTTGGGAGGCAGAGGCAGGGAGCTCTGTAATTTCAAGATCATTAATTCCAGAATAGCCAGGCTATATAAGACTCGGATTTGGGGTGGAGGGAAGAAACACATCCTTTGTTACACTGCCCAGGACACCGAATTCCACCTCATGACAGCTCACAACCATCTGTAACTCCAGTTACAGATTGAGAGTATTCAACACCATCTCCAAACCTCCAAGGGCACCAGGATACAGCACCTTCAGCAAAGCTGACTGCTTATTGTTCATGTTAACTTACTGCTATAAAAAATCGAGACCACAGGCTGCCTTAGTAACACATGCCTTAATTCCAGTCCTCAGGATGCACAGGCAGGTGACCCTGAGTTCAAGGCCAGCCCTGTCTACACAGCAAGCTCCAGGATAGCCAGAGCTTCATAAGGACCCTGTCTCTCAGATTGGGGGTGCTGGCAGGCAGATCTCTGTTAGTTCAAGACCAATCAGGACTACATATTAAAGACTATCGGGGGGGGGCTCATAAGCAAAACTATGTGTAGGAATGGCTCCTGGCTTTTGTGTATGGTACTGAAAGAATCACACCCATAATGTAAAGTGAATACTCTGCGACAGTGCTACATTCTCAGTCCCCGACTGCTTTTGAGACAGGTCTCATTAAGTCTAAGCTGGCCTTAAACTCCTGATCCTCCTGCTTCCTGCTAGGGTAACAGATATATACCCATTTTAACTGGAGTGCTGAACTAAAAGGTATGTGTCATCATCAACTGGTGTTTTTTTTTTATTTTGTTTTGAAGACAGGGTCTCACTATGTAGCTCTGGCTATCCTAGAACTCATTATGTAGACAGGCTAGGCTCGAACTCATAGAGATCAGCCTGCCTCTGCCTCACCAGTCCTGGCTTTTGAATGAAATACATTTTTGCAAGCCTATATGAGAGCCAGAGAGTGGAATGTGGTAGTCTGAAAGAGAATGGCCCCCATAAGCTCATGTTTGAATCCTTAGTCCACAACTGGTGGAAATTTTGGGAAGGATTAAAAGATGTTGCCTTGGGCTGGAGAGATGGCTCAGCAGTTAAGAACACTGCCTGCTCTTCCAAAGGTCCTGAGTTCAATTCCCAGCAACCACATGGTGGCTCACAACCATCTGTAAAGAGATCTGGTGCCCTCTTCTGGCCTGCAGGCATACATGCAGGCAGAATACTGAGAATATTATACACCTAATAAAATAAATAAATATTAAGAAAAAATAAGTGTCTGGAATATCTTACAAAAAAAAGAAAGGAAAAAAAAAAGATGTGGCCTTGCTGGAGATGAGTCACTAGGGACAGGCTTTGATGCTGTAAAAAAAAACTATTCCCATTAGCTTTCTTGCCTGTTGTGTCTCAAGATATAATAAGCTCTCAACTACTACTCCAGCACTATGCCTACATGCTGCTGCCATGCTTCCCCCAATGATGATCATAGGCTCTAACCCTCTACACTGTAAATTCCCCCAAATTTCTTCTATCAGTTGCCTTCAAGGTGTTCTCCCATAGTAATAGAAAAGTAACCAAGACACGAATACAAACTATGTTACAAAGATAACAGGATTTGTGGTTTTCTCTTAAGAAATAGATAGGATTTTGTAGAATGCTATATAAAATGTTATAGATAAGTAGTAAGTAAATTACTCACAATGAAGATCACAATTTTACCCTGAAGACTCTGTAAACATGTCTTTACACCATTTAAAAACCTTCTACCAAACTAAAAGATCTTTGTAGTGAAGGCTTTAGCTTATTTAGTAAAAATCACAGTTGAAAGCAATCAAGAAAAAAATACACAAAGACTTATCATGAATGCTGCTGGGCAATGGTGGTCCACACCTTTAATTCCAGCAGCCGAGAGGCAAAGGCAGGCAGCACTCTGTCTAGTCAACAGAGCAAGTTACCAAACAGGCATGGCTACACAAAGAAAAACTGTCTCGAAAAACCAAAAAGAAAAAAAAATATGAAAGCTGTTCTTTTTCTTATGCTGTGAGGTGAACATGGGGGTTCATTTCTTCGCACTAAGTGCTAATACTGAAGACAACCAGCACCTTAGAGGGTGAGTCGGGTAGAACACCATGAGTTCTTTGTAGGCCTGCTGAACTGCATAGTAAGACCCTTTTCTTTTTTCTTTTTTTGGTTTTTTGAGACAGGGTTTCTCTGTGGCTATGGAGCCTGCGCTGGAACTAGTTCTTGTAGACCAGGCTGGTCTCGAACTCACAGAGAACCACCTGCCTCTGCCTCCCAAGTGCTGGGATTAAGGCGTGTGCCACTACCGCCCGGCGAAAGACCCTTTCTTAAAGCAAAGCAAAATAAAAATAAAATTTAATAAAACAGGTTTGGTTTAGCTTTGCTTTTTAAAACAGAGTCCACTTTGCCCAGCCTGGTCTAAAAATGCTATGTTGCAAAGATGACCTTGAATTTCCGATGTCATTACCTTCACCTCTCCACTGCCTAGATCAGAAGTATATGTACTGACAAAATCAATTTCATGCGATACTGGGGCATGATCCTGAGACTCAGTGTATGCTAAGCAAGCACATATCAACAGATTTATTCCCAACCCAAGGCATTTCCTCTGGACCCTATTGCAAGATATCCCTTTCTGTACATTTATATGACTTAGCAGATACCTTGTAACTCATTTGCTGTTTCAACAATCCAGTGTGATTTAATGTTTTTGTGGTTCAGTAAGTGTTACATAAATAATTATACCTGCTGGGAAGTGATGGTGCACACCTTCAATCCCAGCACTCAGGAGGCGGAGGCAGAGGCAGAGGCAGGGGGACCTCTTTGAGTTTGAGGCCAACCTGGTCTACAGAGCGAATTCCAGGACAGGCTCCAAAGCCAAAGAAACCCTGTCTTGAAAAAAACAAAACTAAACAAACAACCCCTGCCCCCAAAATAACCCATTATAACCTATAGAGACAGTTTTTAAGGACAGTATTAAAATAAACTGGAGTTCCCTTTGCCCACTCTCCCTCCTCCCCTACCAAAATCTTTACTTCATAATTCTATCACCACAGCTCAGGAATACAATCTATGATGACATTTCTTTTAAAATATAAAAGGTTAGGGATATAGCTCAGTTGTTGGGTTACTTGCCTAGCATGTGCCCTGGGCTACACAGTAATAAAACTCAAGCCAAAAAACCTGCCTTCAAATTCTAGCCCTACTTCTTATACTGTATGAATGATCTTTGGCAGGTTTAACTTCCTAGTTACTGTATCATTCATTTGTAAAGTAGAGACTAACCAATTCTTATCCCAAAAGGGTTGTTGATGATGATAAATTAAGTATTTACACTATGCCTGATTAGTGTGCCAGCTATTATTGCTAAAACCAAGAAGACAAAACAAACTTCAAGTGCAGTGAATTTCTGGAGTATATTGTTATTATAAGTTTAATGCTTCTCATTAAAATTTGATTTAGCACTTTTTTAAATATTTATTTATTATATATACAATGTTCTGTGTGTTTGCCTGGTGGCCAGAAGAGGGCACCAGATCCCATTACAGATGGTTGTGAGCCACCATGTGGTTGCTGGGAATTGAACTCTGGACCTTTAGAACAGCAGGCAATGCTCTTAACCACTGAGCCATCTCTCCAGCCCCTAATTTAGCATTCTTAATGATTACATGTTTTCAACTTGGCAGCAAGAGGTTTGTTTTTGCTTTTAGAGACAGAGTCGCAGGTCTTCTTCCCTCTTCTGTGTCAATAAAGTATTTCTAACAAATAATAAGTTTACTCACTGGTCTCTGCTTTTAAGATGATAAAGGCTTGTGAAAATATCTTGCCTACAAAATTTTAAGCACTCTTTACTTGAGAAAAAGAACAAATGTGTTTAAACTCCAGTATATGAGGGATATTTACAAGACGTTCCCAACTCAATTTCATGAACTTATGAATCAACCAAGCGATACTTTTGTACAGCAAATCTCCCCACAATTGTACTATGTCCATTTTAAACAGGTTTCTCTTAAGTTCGAGGCCAGCCTGGTTTACAAGAGCTAGTTCCAGGACAGGTTCCAAAGCAACACAGAGAAACTCTGTCTCGAAAAAAAACGGGCAGTGGGGGAGAAGAGGAACTGTGAATTTTGTACTGAAAAATTGTGACTTTTTTGTATTTGTAATATTGTGACTATTAAAAAATACCATGTACTTAAAGCTGAACTCAGAGAAAAAAAAAACATGACTGTTATTTTTAAATATTTAATTGGCTATCAGAATAGATCACAGATGTTTTTTATTTTGTTTCTAAGTGTCCTACATAGTCCAGACTGTGTTCCACCTCACAAGTATTGAGATTATAGCCATGCATTAAATGTTTTGCTTTTTTTCCCTTTGATGTCCCAAGTGGAAGAGCAAGTTGGAGAAAAGCAGATTACCAATATAATGGAAGAATATTATAAAAATCAGACCTGATATCAGTAAAGGAAAACATGAGCCAACACTTTATCACTAAAAATCTGAGTAAAAGTCTAATTTTTTATTATAGATGATGGAGAAAAGGTTAAGTATGTGTTAACGCCTCAGAATATATGATCATCACTTCCCTTCAAATAGTGTTTTCTTGATTTTTCTAAACACCTAGCCTCTCAAAGTGAGTGCCTGACACAAGAAAAAAGGAGCATGTCCGCTTGCCTGCCAGGTAGGTATGGGTAGACTATGACCTACTTATTACAGGACATTTTAGAAGATGGAACATTCATCCTGTCCCAATTTGGCTTTGGGATCCAATGTCTTCCATGAGAAGCTACCTTTAAGTCCTTTCTTCTATTTTTTGATGAACAATTTTGTATTCTCCCAGTAATGACTGTAAATCTGACCTCCAACCATCAAGTAGAACAGAAACGCTCTTAATTTCACAGAATTTAGAAAACTCAATGACAGAAAAATAGTAACTGGAATCTAAAATCTAAGGATTATGTGAGATTCCATTCTATTTAAATTCACCTGGACTAAAATTAATAATAAAAAGGTTCACCTTAACTCAACAAATCTAAAACTATCAAGTGCTGCTTCTCACACTCCATTTTAGACACTATCAGGCACATGCAGAGCTGTTCTCAGAGCCCTTCTAGAACTGCTGTGTAAAGTAAAAAGTTAACATACAAAGGGTTGTTGCAATACAAACTGTTGATCAGTCTAATATGAGAATTCTGCTATATTCAGATTATAAAGTCAGTCATTGTAATCCCCCAGGATTATTTTAAATAAAAAATTTTCTTTATTCCTAAGGATTTTTATTTCTAAGCCTGGAAAACATTAACCTATATCTGTTTAACGCCTAATATTTCTAAGAACAGTGAGGGAAGAGCCAACATAAGTGTACAATGAGAATGAAAGTCAAGTGGTTAAGATTCTAGTTATGGCATTAAACCTATTATTTTTTAACAAGTCATTTAAGTTTTCTGGGTCATGGTACTCTTCTATAAAATTTATAGACTAAAATTTCAGAGAGTCTCCCTCATTCTTAAGTTGCATGGTGTCATGATCTTCACAGTGCATATGCCCTTCAATCTGACAGGTACCAACAGGACCCCTACATTAGCAGTGGTGATGCACAACTGGACATGTGAAAATACATTCAATGATACTGGCTGGAATTTAGTTTTTAATTTTTTAGTTTAGTTTTGTTTGTTTGCTTTATTCTGAGACAGGGTTTCACTATACAGTGCTGGCTGGTCTGGAACCACCTATGTAGACCAGACTAACATGGAACTCAGAGATTACCTGCCTCTCCCAGGAGTAAAGGGTGTGCACAACATCTGGCATGTTAAAGTGTCTTACCAGTTGTACGAAATTTACAATTCCACCAAGACAACTAACTGCTGACTGTAACATGAAGGGAAATCTCTCAATCATAATGTCTTTATAAATGTTATCTTTGGTACCCATTCTCCACCCTGAATTTCCATTTCCCATTATGTTACTTCTGAGGGATTCTGGAATCAAGGGCATGGAGGCAAAGGTCAGTTTCTAAACTAGTAGAGGTTGAAATTAAACACTTGAAAATATTACATTCCTAGTGAATAATAAACCAAGTACTTAGAAGTACAAATGATTTTATTATGTTTGCATTAAGGATATAAGAAACAGCTAATTACCAAATTCTAGTACCTCGGAATTCACATAAAGGATGCTAACAACCCCACTATACAAAGTGAAATAATCTACAAATTTCAAGTAAGCCAGTTGCAATGAAGCACAACTCCACTCCCAGAATTGGGAGTCTGGACAAGGACTAAGGACTAAAAGTTCCAGACTAGTGTGGGCTATACAGCAAGTTCCAGGCCAGCTTATGCTTCACAATGAGAACTCTCAAAAAGAGGGTAAGTACATACAGCTACTTAATAACTCTGTTTTATCAGATAGTTTGTTATCTGTACAAGAGCTGTCATGAATATGTGAGCTGTCTATTATTTTGAAATGTCTATGTCAGTAAAGAGTACTTCCATAAAGGACACACAAAGATAAAGAAGTGATGGAGAAAAGAAAGAGCTTATACTTAATTTGCAACTGAAAGAATTCAAAGATAGTGAAATTACTTAGTTAAAATTTAAAAAATAAATGCAAACTAGAGAACAGCTGTGTCTTGACAGAGATGGTGAATGTATTAAAAAATACTTTAATGGAGATACAAGTAGATATAGTGTATTGTGATGACTTAACCACAAATGCCTTCCCTATTTAAGTATTTCAATCAGTACTGTTAGTACACATACCTCGGAGAATTCTTTCCTCATGGCAACGAAGAAAATCCCAGATTCTAACAGTGCCGTCATCAGAGCATGTAGCAAATTTATTATCCGTGGGTGAGAAACTGTTACATGAAGACACACAGCAGGGGAAAGAGGTCAGCATTTAACAGATCATCCATGCGTCTCAGACAGGGAAAAATAAAAACACTGCTGCATTATAAACAGGAGAAGGAAGTATCCAGTGAAGAAGCCCTTAAAGAGAATGGAGTCAGCTAACATATGCATCTCATCAAAAGACTTCAAAAGAATAGGGGGGTTTTCTTTCCAGTTTTCCATCAATATTCAGAGAACTTCTCAGTGTATTACTAGTCCTATCATTACCTGTGCTCCTTTTAGTATATTTCCTGTACCAACAAATCATGGGGAGCTGCCTTAACAGTGAAACTACATGTACTCTACTCTTAACAATATTTCTGCATATAATCATTTAAGCCACAGAGTAATACTGCTTAAAACATGAGCATCAGTTTCTGCCTCAGGCACTTAAACTTCAAAACATCATCCTTATATACCATGTTTATCACTTATTTAAAAGGCTCGTGAAAACCGCATGCCTTCTTCCAGGTGTAAAGTAATCGCATGAATGTTGTACCTCTGGAGGAAAACTTAAAATATACACCAGATACTTTTAAAGCCAACGACTGCTACACAAGAGGGAGCCAGTTTTCTTCCTGGCTGTGAAAAACCATCAAGATTTTCAATGAACTGTATGAACTCCCTTGAACTTCTGAATGGCTAAAGGTGAAAAAAAATGATGAGCACGACACTGAGGTCAAGTCTATAAAGCAGAAACATATATATGCACAGTTCTGTGGATTCTGAAAGGAGAAACAAGTGACTGCCAATGGTGTTTCTAAAGTCAACCTCTTCCCACACGCAGATGGCACGACCTTAAAAGAATGCTGCTTAGCTTTATTCTGAGGCTGCAGCAATTCTTCAGGCTTCTTTTTGAAACTCTTTCCCCCGGTTTTACTATACATTTCTCACTGTTATGTAAAAACATACAACTCACTGAAAATGTTTTAACTCCACTCATACATTTGCATAAGTCATGTTATCAACAGTGTATCAGAAGAAAAGTCCTAGAGTCTTCTTTGACAAAGGTCTGCTTACAGCTGCAAAGCATGAAGAACCCATTCATTAATCCGTTAATGTTTGCCACGTCCAGAGAGTTATCTGTGAGGTTTTTAGTCCTATACTTTCTTTCTTTTTGAAGTCGTGGCAGAACCAAGCCAACCAGGTCTTCACTTAAGCCTCTTTTTTTCCTTGACTTTTGTGTGGATTCTGAAGTTGACTTCTGTAGGCTTTAGATTTTATTCAGTTGTATAATTAAAGACTGAATTCTTTATTTGGAATATTCTTGTCTTACACAGTAGATAATAAAAAGGAATAACGTATACACATTATTAACCATAAATAAAAAGAGAAAACCAGTGCAAAATGTGGCAGACAATACATCTCTAACATATTGCAAAGGCTGATACCAGGGCAAAATTACTTCAGAAAGGTGCCAGCAAAATGGTGAATGTGTGAAAACAAAGAGAAATATCGTGTTCATAAGGTGCGGAAAGTTTCCCAGAATCTGAGAGAGCCCATGCATCTCTGCACCCAGAATACACTTAGAGAATAATTTAACCATGACAATAGGGACTACAGAAAATGGTATATTGTGTATAAACCTGGCCTCTCTAATCGCCTCCTTATGTGCCTGGAACATCTTGACGTTGTTCATGTTGGATTGCCAATATTTCACATATCCTCCATGATCTGCTGTCAACATCCACATGTCATTATGTGACCAAGTCATGGCCCTCACAGGGCTATCATGAGCCTGTAAAAACAGAAAACACTTTTAAGTTTTTCTTTAAGAGAATATACGGCTGAAGCTTATAGGAACCTCTATTAACTCAAAGCAGTAAACTGTCCAATTGTTAAATTTTATACTGCCAATGAAGTTGACTATGCCCTCAAGTTTTTAAAGGAGCTACCATCTAGTGGTTCCTGTTACCTGCAATATGGTTTCAAAGTTGAAAGTCAGCCCATTCCACAAAGTGAACTCTCCACTAGAAGCTCCAGTGACCAATCGTCTTCCTTCTGGAGTCCACTGGGGGAGGAAAAGGAAGACAGGGCAAACATAAGCACATGCCATGCAACTTCACTAATTTCAGAAATATTTTCAAAGGCGGTTTTGCTTGCTTGGTTTGGTTTTATTTCTGTGTGTCCGTGCATGTGTAGGTTAAGCGACAGTTACAGGCAGTGTCAGTTTCAGAATGTAAGTGTAGGGAACTGAACTCAAGTCCTCTTAAAAAAAAAAAAAAAAAGCTGCAAGTGTTCTTAATTGCTGAGTATCTTGCCAGTCCGCAGAATTTAGTCATAAAATATTAAATAGTCAAAATAAAGTAGAAAACACTAAGTTTTATTATAGTTAATGTACCTTTTTAAGCAAGTGTATTGTGAGAAAAGAGCTTGCATCACATAGTGCAAGGAAAGCACTAACACTTTGGATAATTAGCTAAATTTAAAAAGTGATGTATTATGAATACTCCTATGTATTTAAAAAGCAAGCTAAATCATGACATGTAAAACTCACTTTTATCTAGGCTACTTAATAGACTAAAATAAATAAGGTAGGCAGTCACCAGAAAAGTTCAAATGCCTGAATGAAAAGTAAAGAAATCTTTCAATTGCTGTTTGACTGTCTGATATATATATAAAATAATCAGTGTGGTGGTATATACATTATAAAGCACTTGAGAGCTGGATGTACAAGGATCCTTAGAGTTTGAGGCCAGCCTCAGCTATCCTTTAAGACTTCACGTTAAAAAATAAAATCACCTCTGTGGCAAAGGCCCAGAAGCACAGCACTGGGAGGCAGAGGCAGAGGCAGGATGCCAAGTTCAAGATCACTCTTGACTGCATGAGACCCTGAACTGAATTAGAAAAAAGTAAAAGGGAGGGAAAGAGGGAGACGGGCAGACGGATGGATGGACAGACAGACAGATAAAGCCAGCCAGCCAGCCAGGTGGTGGTGGCACAC
>JAQHUG010000516.1:174288-186737 GCA_028555095.1 Dicrostonyx torquatus | reverse complement strand
TCTCTCACACACACACTTGTATACATATGCTCTCTCACACACACACACTTGTATACATATGCTCTCTCACACACACACTTGTATACATATGCTCTCTCATACACACTTGTATACATATGCTCACTGTCTCGCACATACACACTTATATACATATGTTCTCACTCGCTCACTCTCACACACACACGTTATCAGGAAACAAAAGGAAAATAAAATAGATTAGCGAATCCTTGTACAGATATTTTAAGAACAAAATGTACTGCTCCTTGTTCCTAAAGAGGGAAACTCACTGTTCAATACCTCATCTGGTAATTTTTCTGTAGATATTTGGTTACTGATAACAATAAGATTTTATGATAACAGTGGCCTGTTCAGGAGCTGGGTATGTAGCTCAGTTGACGAGTGCTTGTCTAGCATGCCCAAAAACCTGGTTTGGCCAGGAGGTGGTGGCGCACGCCTTTAATTCCAGTACTCGGGAGGCGGAGGCAGGCGGATCTCTGGGAATTCGAGACCTGCCTGGTCTACAAGAGCTAGTTCCAGGACAGGCTCCAAAGTTACAGAGAAACCCTGTCTCGAAAAACCGAAAAAAAAAAAAGAGTAGGTTATATGGATGTCCACGATTCCAAAAACCCGAGCGTGGAATCTACTAAAACGAACCTTTCTCCAAGGAGTTAACTAAATAAACTATGCCAGGGTTCATCTGTGCCACGCTGACCTGTGCGTATCCCTTCGCAATCGTAGGCCGTGCCAGGGATAATCAGGGAGCGAATAACGACTTTAACAAGGACCATGTCACCTCGGAGTCGAGCTGTTCCGGGTCCCACCTTTCGGAAAGATGAGTTGAGAGGCATCTTCTTCAACGTCTCCAGCCCGAGGATCACTGCCGCCGGCCGCCATTGTTTTAGGATGTACCGCCACAGACACACCACCGGAAACGGAAGCGAGAGGGCGGGACCAAAAAAGAGCCAGTTCGGCTCAGGGGCGGGGTCTGGTGGAATGGGCGGGCCCTGAGGAATCGGAGTGGGCCGGGAGGAATAGGTCGGGCGGGCAAGCCACGCGGGGAACTTGCCCCGCGAGTAGGGCACTCGGGTCGCAGTCCTGGTGGCTCCCGGTCGTTACTTGCGGTTCTGTACTGCCGGCTTGGAGATGAACTGTTTATTTTCTCCATACACTCTTGCCGTGAAAACCGCTTCAGGAGAAAAGGATTAAGAGAAGTGCAGGACTGAGCTAAGTGACTGTCCCAAGGAATGATGGGAGCTGGGTAGGTGACTACAAAAACATACTGAAATGTCTTTCAATGATTTGATTTTATATATATATATATATATATATATAAAATGATTAGCCCCGATGTTATGATCATGTAGTAAATTAATTGCTGGGCAAGAGGATAAGGAGTTGAAGGAGAGCGGTGAGTAGTAGCAGATGTCTTTAATCCCAACAATTGGGAGGTAGAGGCAAGAGGATCTTTAGAGTCCAAGAACAGCCTCGTCTACGTAGCGATAGTTCCAAACCAGCCAGGGCCGCAGAGTGAGACCCTGTCTCAAAAACAAACAAAAACAACGTTCAAGAAGAGCCTTGACTAAGCCGGGCGGTGGTGGCGCACGCCTTTAATCCCAGCACTCGGGAGGCAGAGGCAGGTGATCTCTGTGAGTTCGAGGACAGCCTGGTCTACAAGAGCTAGTTCCAGGACAGGCTCCAAAGTTACAGAGAAACCCTGTCTCGAAAAAAAAAAAAGAAGAAGAAGAGACTTGACTGTATAGCAAATTCCATGATTCCATGCCAGCTTAGGCTACATATCACCCTGTTGCAAAATGGGGTCGGGAGGGCGGTTAATTGTTTCTAGTGTATTTAATAATTCTGAGCAGGTAAACTAATATTGAGAATCTCTTAGTATGTCTGTTGGGACATTTGAATGATAAGTAGAAAGTTAAATGAAAAGTGATGCTGTTTTTAATACAAGAAAAAACAAAAGTTTGTACAATGAACAATGAGAAAAAAAAATCTTACCCAGTACTTTCTTGGGTCATTAGTAACAGTAGTAAACTCTGCTAACATAAAAAAAAAATGGATTGAAGGGGTTGGAGAGATGGCTTTGTGGTTAAGAACACTGATGTTTTGTTTGTTTGTTTTTCAAGACAGAGTTTCTCTGTATAACAGTTCTGACTGTCCTGGAACTCACTCTGTAGATCAGGCTGGCCTCAAACTTACAGAGATCTGCTTCTGCCTCCCGAGTGCTGGAGCTAAAGCTGTGCACCACCACCGCCTGACTCAAATCTTTTTAAAAAATGGTTGAAAACTAGAAGGTGGTGGCATACACTTTTAATCCCAGCTCTTGGGACGCAGAAACAGGTTGATCTCTGTGATTTTGAGACCAACCTGGTCTACAGGGCAAGTTCCAGGACAGCCCGTGCTACACAGAGAAACTCTGTCTCAAAAGACAACAACAACAACAAAAAATGGGGCTGGATAGATAGTTCAGAGACTAACAGCACTAGCTACTCTTCCAGAGGTCCTGAGTTCAGTTCCTAGCAACCACATGGTGGCTCACAACCATCTGTAATGAGATCTGGTGTGGTCTTCTGGTGTGCAGGCATACATACAGACAAAACACTGTATACATAATAAATAAATCTTTAAAAATGGATTGAAATATTACCAAATATGCATTTCTAATTAGGTGGGGTCATAGATATGAAGGCACACAGAGGTCAGAGGATAATTCTGTGGAGTTGGTTCTCCTTCCACCTTTACATGGGGTTGAATGCTATCAGGATTGAACATCAATTGCTCTTACCTACTGCATCATCTCACTGACCAAGAATACGTAGTCTTTTTTGTTGTTTGTTTTTTGTTTTTCAGGGTTTCTCTGTGTAACAGTCGTAGCTGTCCTGGAACTAGCTCTTTTAGAACAGGCTGGCCTTGAACTCAGAAAGATTTACCTGCCTCTGTCTCCCAAGTGCTGGGATTAAAGGCGTGCACCACCACCTTCAGGCTTAGTCTTTTGATTTTTAAAGTAAAATCAGTTTTACGAAATTGCTATGTATCTATATTTGTAGAATGCATTGGTTAAAATAAATGGTTATCTAGTATTGGCAGAGCTTTTTTAACCAGTTCACAATGCTCTCCTGAACTGTGTATAAGAACTTCACAACAGGGGCTGGAGAGATGGCTCAGAGGTTAAGAGCATTGCCTGCTCTTCCAAAGGTCCTGAGTTCAATTCCCAGCAATCACATGGTGGCTGCCAACCATCTATAATGAGATATGGTGCCCTCTTCTGGCCTGCAGACATACACATAGACAGAATATTGTATAGATAATAAATATTTTAAATAAAAAATTAAAAAAAAGAACTTCACAACAGGGGCTGGAAAGATAGCTCAGTGGTTAAGACTACCGAATATGGTATAAATGTATCCCTTAAAGGTTCATATATTGGGAGTTTGATCCCCTACACTCGGAAGTCAGAGCCAGTGGGACCTTTAAGAAGTGGGAACTGGAACTGGAGAGATGGTTCAGTCACAAAATTGCTTGCCTTGCAAGCCTGAGGACCCAAATTCCATCTGAGAGTTTGGGGAATATTGATGAACAAGGAAAGAAAAAGCGGGCTCCCTTAGATGCAGCTTCCTGTTCCCAGAAGGTATTAAGAGAAACCACAGGAAAGCATGGAGACAGGTATCTAAACAGGACCACCCATAGTGGAAAGGGGAGATCCCAAGGGCCTTATAAAATACCCAAGCCAGAGTCCACTTAGGAATCCTGACTTGGGCTTCTATCCTTACTGGAAAAAAACTGTTACTTTCCCTTTCTCCAGGGATCAGATTTCTGTCTTTCCCAGATATCAGGAAGTGATCAGGATGGTCCCTAGATGGCCACCAGCACCCTTCTTATAGAACACACATAAAGTGCTGATAATCCAGGCATTGGGGAGGAGGAAGATTGACGCAATCCCTAAAGCTCGCTCGCTAGCCAGCCTAGCCTAATTGTAAATCAAGTGTGCTGTGAGACCTGCCTCCAAGGCATTGGATGGCATTCCTGAGTGTGACATCCAAGGTTGTTCTCTGGTCTGGATGTGGATGTATGTGTACCTACAGACACACACACACAGACGAGGGTGTTCAGTGAGTAAAGAAAGACACTCGCTACAGAACCTGAGGAGCTGAGTTTCATTTCTGGTATCCACTTGATGGGAGGAGAAACCTGATCCCCAAAAGTTGTCCTCTGACCTCCACATATGCACCATGGTGCCTGAACATGTGCGTGCACACACACAAAGTATATACAAAATAATAATTTTTTTCTTTAAAAATTTTTTAATCTTATTTATTTATTGGTTTTTTTGAGACAGGATTTCTCTGTAGCTTTGGAGCCTGTCCTGGAACTCACTCTGTAGACAAGACTGGGCTCAAACTCATAGATCCTCTTGCTTCTGCCTCCTAAGTGCTGGAATTAAAGGTGTGTACCACCATCACCCAGTTTTTAGTGACTTTTTTTAAATAAAGAAGGCCTGATAGAATGTCCTTAGATCACCGGGACATACCTTTAGAAGGAATTAATGTAGTTAGTACTTTTTTGCACAACAGACTCTGAATTTCACCTTTGCCATGTTTTCTCTCCATTTTACATGCATTCCCCATGATGTCATGCATCGTGAGGTCCCAACAGAGCACCAAGCCCTATGGTTTCCAGAACTGTGAAGATCTGGAGGTTAATGTTGATAAGTAATACTGATTGCCAACTTGAATGACTTTTTTTATCCACTGAAACATCTCCCCAGCACTCCCACCCTTTTTTTTTTTTTTGAGACAGGGTTTTTCTGTAGCTTTGGAGCCTGTCCTGGAACTAGCTCTTGTAGACCAGGCTGGTCTCAAATTCACAGAGATCTGCCTGCCTCTGCCTCCCGAGTGCTGGGATTAAAGGCGTGCGCCACCACTGCCTGGCCCCCATCCTTGTTCTTATCAGGGATTCTAGCATTGTAAAATCTAAGAAATGCACTTTTTCTTATGACACATCATAGTTAGATGTCATTTTGGCTGCTCTAAAAACATCATTTTAGATTTATTTTACCATTTTATGCATGAGTGTTTTGCCTGCATGTACATCTGTACATCACTCCTTCAAGCCTGTCATCTAGTTAAGATAGACTTACTCTAGCAAGGATTTGGAGAACTTGTCCTACCACAGTGCTGAAGTAAGTGAGTAAGACATGACCTTGACCAGAGAGAATGACACAACATTGTCCTACAACCACAACAGGGTGGAAACCATCTTGGAGGTCATACTGCCTCTGACTAGGCAGGCCTTTAAAACTCCAGATCTTATGAGCAAGGTGATGGTAGGTGCCATTAATCCCAGCACTGGGGTAGCAAAGGCATATGGATCTACATAGTAGTCTGAGGTCTACATAGTGAGTTTGGGGCCAGCAAAGGCTACATAGTGAAAACCTGTCCAAACAAAACCTTCAGATCTCAAGCCAGTGAGTGGACTCAGTGGTTAAAGGCATTTGCTGCTAATTATAACCTGATCTGAGTTTAGTCTGAGACCCATGGAATAGGAGAGAACACTCCAAAAAGATGTTTACCCACACAAATACATAGTCACACAAATCAGTAAATTAAACAAAAAGCGCTATCTCCTGGCTGGGATGTAACTCAGTGGTAGAATACCTGCCTAGCATGTGTGAAGCCCTGGGGTCAAGGTCAATCCTCAGATACACACAGACACAGGATGGGGGGAGTGAGAAAGGACACATACACAGAAAGAGACAGTCTCTAGATGTCAAAAAGGTCTAAATTTGGAGGTTTTCAAGCTCAGATGGTTGTGTTTTAAATTTATTTGGCTTGCATGTTTACCTATATGCCAGAAGAGGGTACCAGATCTCATTCCAAATGATTATGAGCCACCATGTGGTCACTGGGAATTGAACTCTGGACCTCTAGAAGAGCCAGTGCTCATAATCTGAGCCATCTCTTCAGCCCATTGTTGATTTCATTCTGTAGTCCATCTTTGTTTTGAACTCTTGGCTGTCTTTAGTCTCTCAAATGCTAGGATTAGAGGCATGAGCTAGTTTTGGAAAGAGCTTTAAAGTATCTTATCTCAAATGATAGGGATCCTTAAATAATCACGTGTGGCAGGGCACATATGTAAAGGCAGAGCACAGCTTGCTATAGTTCTTTCCTTCAACCATATTATGTCCCAGGGCTAGAACTCAGGTCATGTTTGGTGGCACCTTCTTGCCTTCATCTGTTGAGCCATCTATCTCATCTATAGGATTATTATTTTTGGGTTTTTTGAGACACGGTTTCTCAATGTTGCTTTGGAGCCTGTCCTGGAACTAGCTCTTGTAGACCAGGCTGGCCTCAAACTCACAGAGATCCGCCTGCCTCTGCCTCCCGAGTGCTGGGATTAAAGGTGGCATGCGCCACCACTGCCCGACAGGATCTTCACTGTGTGGTCCTCTAAGTGTTGAGACTAAAAGATGGCTCCACCACACCTAACTGAATGGGATCTTTTTGGAATCACTTGGAATGGTGGTGTATACTTTTAATGCCAGCAGCTGGAAGGCAGGTGGATCTTTATGAGAACAACCAACAAAGAAACAAGGTAACTGCTAATCCCTGTATCAGATACCAAGTCACCTGGTTACAAAGAGGCAGAAGACAGTTTTTGTCCGTTATGATTTATTCTCTACAATACTTCATTCAGGCTTTGATGACTTGTACTCAGAAGTTATATAGCCAAGAGGCAACCAAGTGTAATACAAATAATTGGTCTGAAGTCTTTTCAGTGAAGGCCATACAGTCTCTTGCTTTGAGAAACAAAATAAAGAACACAGTTTTGTAGGCTTCGGAAATCTTAAAAGAAAGTAACACCAAGTTAGTGAAACTGTAGATGTTAACATAGCGTGGAAAACAGATCTTGTGCAAAATATTAAGACTAACACCCAAGACTTCTTTTGTATAGATGATTTTTTATTATAAACAGTAAAATATATGTAACGTCTCAACTACAAACCTTTCGTGGAGAAAGGGTTTCTAAACATGAGTTATTTTAACATTATGAAGCGAAAATGTTTTAAGAACCTCACAGTGGAAACAACCCAACACTGACAAACTCTAGTGATCAAAGACATTCGCTTTTAGCTCAAGAAAACAAGGACAATTCATAATTACAGAGTGTGTCCTAGCTGTGGGTATGATGAGACAAGCCAACTTCCCAGACCAAAAGGCACGCACAGCTAGGGATGAAAACAAATTCCAAACCAAGCCGAGTCGGGCTGGTTCTTAGTAACAGTGGGGACCTCTGCTAGTTTGAGCAGCCTAAAGTCAAAGAAAACACTGGGCAGCAAGCAGTCCCTTTCCTTAGCCATCACTTACTGGCTCCATACTGGCCCCCCTCATCACTGCTTTGGTCAATGTTTAGAAGGCAGCTTAGTTCTAGTTCAGAGTGCCACCTCTCAATGCAAAGCCCCCATGTGGACAGTCCTGAGAGCCATCTGCCACGTGTACCCATGAGGTGGCCATAACTGTGCACTTCTAGACTTCTTCCTGAATGGTCAGGACAGACACCATAGAGCCCATTTCTTCTGGGCCAAATAGTTTCCTTGCCTGACTCCTTAGTCCCCTTGACAATTCCATCACTGCACTTCTGTGGGACACGAGGGGATGTGCAGGGAGTCAGGCTTCTTCACTCAGAGCACTGAGCCCACTGCAGTGTGAGGCTGGGCTGAGCCAGACAGGTTCATGTTCACTGATCCCCCACCTTCTTGGGTCCTATATTTTTCTGTTCGTTTTTTTAAGTGGCAGGTATTCTACCCCACCATCAATAAAATAAAATACATACTATACATTGGAGAAAACAGATAGGGCAACATTTCTACAAGAAAAACAGGCTTGAGGAGCATGGCACTGTAGATGCTTGCATGACCAGTCTCACCAAGAGTGCTCAGGGGTGAAGTTTAGCACCATTTTTTTTTTGCATTTTGCTTTAAATCTTTAGAAATTAAACAACTCTTAACATAGAACGCCTGAACAATAATGAGTGTAGCCCTATGTATCAATACTGTTGTACAAATTGAAGGGGGGTGGCTCAGTCCAGAACTGACCACCCTGACATCGATCCATGGCACCTGAGAGCACCTGCTGTCACACTTGTCATAACATCACCTTCATTACCCTCAGCAGCAAGAAACCATGAGACCCCTTCATCTTTATGTATGTTAAGGAACCACACCTGGCAGTAAGGGGCATGTGTCCTGGGCATTCCAATGTATTCAGCACCTCCCTCATCCATTTCAGGTCCTTGCCCTGCCCCCTTTTAAAACATTTCAGGAACTTGAGGGTGATGTCTAAAATCACATAGGAAGTACCCTTACTTCCCTTCCTCCATTCCTGGCAGAAGAAACTCAAGATGATCTTTTTGACTTGAAGATCTGCCCATTTTGGAAAGCTACACCATCACATCAATTCTGAAAAAGAAATGAAAACAGATTCACTGACTCGAGGCCTCATGTGCCTCATGAGTTCTCTATGAGCATTGCTGAATGCCAGGGCGCCATCCTCAGGAGCCTTCCTTCCAGCTGGCTGTCTTCCTTGAGCTGCCGGAGCAGTGCCTTTGAGACAGCTTTCAGAGCACCTCCCTAGTCTCCTACTACTTACTATGCATTTTGCCACCAAGTGGGTGAAAAGATTTTGCTGACAGCTCTTTTGGAATGAGTAAAGATGGGAAAGGGAATGTCAGGGTTTAAATGAGCAACACGAGCAATTGACATTTACACTGGTGAGGTGAGAGTCCCAGTGCGGTAGGCAAGTTAAAGGTTCACCTTGTTTTATTACACAGCTTTGCTCTAGAGTCCTACCGAGGACTGACATAAGTCTTTCCACTTCTGCAGGTAAATGGGGGGGAGGGGAAGAACCCTCCTACTTAAAGGACCCTCAGGATGTTTGCCTGCAAAGAAAACCAGCTCAGAGACCCTGGAAGCTCTCCTGTGACAATGTATCCTAAAGCCTAACCCAACCACCTGTTTGTGTGTCTGTGCTTCTGAAAACCTAGATGGAACTACATAGGCACTGCTACCAGAAGAGGGCTGAGGTAGCCGGGTGGTGAGGAAGAGATCTCTCCTTTCACACCTGCTTATGACGATGACATCAGGACCTCTTTGGGCATCTCCATTCCATTCCTCAGCAGGCTATGCCACAGAGCTCTGTTTAACACCAGGAGATTCAATGTAGGAAGAGTACCACAAAGTCCAGCTGAGAGTCAGGTAAGCGTCAAAACCTTCGAGCTTCCTGCGCAATGCAAGGCCATCCAGCAGGACTTCTGATCTTGGTGGAGGTCTCTTGTCCAGGACTCACAGGGGCTCATGGTGCCCACATTCAACCCTTACATGGTATGGTGTTCTCTTATGAAGCATGGAGGTTGTGATCAACTCTTGGTACACAATACACTGGAAGTTTAAAAAAAGGAATTTAAAACAACCTAAAAGTGGTTCATGTTGGTCTCCGTTGCCCAGACTGCCAGGGGAGTACACCTAATTGGTCAGGTGGCCTGTGGGGGATTGGGAAGGAAGCCTCCATGGATCATCATCAATTCCAGTTTTCAGTGTGTGGCCAACACACATGTGGGAAATCACCAGATAATGGTCTTCTGAACCCATACAGCCATTGTCAATGTTATTAGGGGCCCTGATCCAACAGAACCCCAGATCGAGGAAAGGCTGATATAAGGCTTGGGCCCCTCATGTTCTGTTGCAATCAATGTAACCCCACACCCTCCAGTCAACAGGAGGCAGACTTGGCAACGGAAGCTAGCATCATAAAATGGTGCAGTAATAGAAGTAACTGGACCAGGAAGAGGAGGCATCTGTTCCAATGATGTCATAGCCATTGGTGGCCACAGGGGGGTGGGACTGGTCATGTAGCCGTGTGTCAGGAGTAATGATTGTAGAGGGGCGGGGCATGAAGAGTGCCATTCTGGAAACAGTGTTGTCGAGAAGCAATATATTCTGCATAACTGATTGTCACCTTCTCACTTCGATACCTGTATGAGGAAAACAGGCAAAGGTATTAGGAACTCCAAACATCTCAGTGTGAAAAGTCACTTAGTAGAAAAAACCAAAAGCTTATCCCACAGTTCTAAAGAATAAAATGGAGGACCAAGAGCAATTTACTTACAGAAAAATGAAAAGACGGCACAAGAAAGTGATGCTGTTATTACAAATGAACAAGATGAAAAAGCACAATCACAGTTCACCCCCGAGTATGTATCTCAGCACATCCCACCTCAAAACGCTACATATGCTTATCAACAGGCTGCTGGCAAGCAATCTGCTACCAGGATCTGGATGAGGAATTTCAAAGTCAAATTACATGGGTGGCAGATTGGAAGATGGCTGCACCAAAACCCAGCGTAAACTGCGTTATCTACATTCAGGTTAAAAATGAGATAAATTTGACAGAAATGCAACCTCAATTTGTAGAAGAGCAACAAACAAGTTATAACTAAAAGGGGGCATAGATACCTAATTCTGGGTCAAATTCTGATGAAGCAGGTTAATGGATCCTTGGCTATAGGAAGGTTCCAATCCCCAGATGAATATGCCATATCACAGGGTCATCAGAACAGAATTCATAGCACTTTGGCTTTGCTCTGGAAAGAGCCATGAGTCAGGATGCAAAGCATGGGTGTTACAAACCTATGGAGCCTACTACAGACCACAGGAGCTGGGTGACAATCCTTACCCAGAGCCATCTCTTTTCCCATTGTAATCACTCCTCCACTGCAAGGTGATTATTCCTGAATTTTGACAGGGAAATGGCTGTTCAAATAAATTGTAATAGTAATAATGTTTTGTATTTGCAGTGTTTTTATCTTTAATTATTATTATTGGTTTTTTTTTTTTTTTTGGTGCTAGAGATGGAACCCAGAGCCTTGAACATGCTATATATTAAGCTCTACCACAGAGCTGCAGTCCCAGCCCCTTGATTTTTTTTTTTTAATTTAATGCATTAAAAAACACTGGGTTATCTTCCAAACAGACCTGTGAGGCCAGCATACGATGACTCAGCATTTTGTAGATGAGGGTCCTAGCAAAGGCCCAAAGCTAACTTTACTTTGTTCCCATCAGGAAGGGGTAGAACACTGACATCACTGAATATCTCCACTGTGTTGCCCCGGGCCTTACCTTACCACATCTTAAAAAACCTGAAGGAATTACTCACATCTTACAGACAGGAAACAGTTCAGTGAGATGGATGAACTGGCCCAGGTTACATAGCTAATAATTGAGCCTGGGATACAGACCCAAGTCACTTTGTGTTCATAAAACTAGCCAGCTTCCCATAGAAGTACTATACCCCAAATGGGGTATATAGCTACTTGTAAACATCTCTGATCTCCTTTATTCCCTGCCATCTGACTGCATGGTAACCAGGAAGAATCAGCTCAAGTGAGCCTATATATACATTTCTGGAGCCTTTACCTCTTAACTCCAATCTCCCCCTTAATCTTATAACCACATTGGTCTGGCAACCACCCCTCCTTGGTAGGCCTAACCCTGCTTCAACCCTGTTACATGACTATAGAGAGACAAAGAATAGCTGGGAATCTCCATCTCTGCAGTCACTGCTTCCTCAGAGCTCAAACCTTACACAAACCTCTTTGGCTTACAGATATAAACACTGTTTTCTTCCCCTTCCCAGATATCCTGTATTCAACCCCCATTAAAGAAAAACTAAAAAGAAGAACAAAACAGATGCTTACCTGGTAAGTTTGATTGATTTTCTGAATTCACTGGTAATTGGAGCCTTAAAGCCACCTTTCCTGAGCAAGGAGTCTATTGTCTGGATCTGATCCCAGTCTGAGGAAAATAGAAGTTATAATAAGGTCAGTTATAATAAGTCAAACCATGGGGGGGGGCATGCTCCAATATGATCAGTGGAGGAAGACAAATGAGATTCAAGTAACAGCAGAGTGTGCCAGGGCAAAGAAAGCACTGGGCCATGGTCCCAAATACTGAAAGCCAATCAGCCTCACTGACAGTCCAGCAAAGACCCTGAGACATGACATTATAATTCAGCGTGCCCTGACGCTGTCCAAGTTCACTAGTCTTTCATAGTTCTTACAAGATGTTATCCATGTATATTTCTGAAGCTCAGGAGGCTCTATGGAAAGTAAGGGTAGAAAGACATGTTTCACTATATCTGCCTGGGTTTTTTTTTTTAAATATTTGTTTATTATATATACAATATTCTGTCGGCGTGTATGCCTGAAGGCCAGAAGAGGGCACCAGACCTCATTACAGATGGTTGTGAGCCATCATGTGGTTGCTGGGAATTGAACTCAGGACCTTTAGAAGAGCAGGCAATGCTCTTAACCGCTGAGCCATCTCTCCAGCCCCCTGGGTTTTTTTTTTTTTAAAGATACACATACTATGTATGTGTCTGTTGGGGGCA
>JAQHUG010000516.1:157487-173703 GCA_028555095.1 Dicrostonyx torquatus | reverse complement strand
AGGCTCCAAAGCCACAGAGAAACCCTGTCTTGAAAAACCAAAAAAAAAAAGGTATACACTGCCATTGCCTGGCCTTTGTTGTTGCTTTTTAATTTATTATTATTTTTAATGTGCATTAGTATTTTGCCTGCATTTATGTCTGTGTGAGGGTGCCAGATTCCCTGGAACTGGAGTTATGGACAGTTGTGTCATGTGGTGTTGGAAATTTAAACTGGGTCCTTTGGAAAAACTGTCAATGCTTTTAACCACTGAGCCATCTCCTCAGCCTCACTGAGCAGATGGGACTACAGACATGTGTCACTATAGAAAGACAGGAATTTTATAAATTTAAAATTATGATTTATTATGTATACAATATTCTGTCTGCAGGCCAGAAGAAAAAAAAATTGTCTGTGTATATGCCTATGTGCATCTAAGTGCAGATGCCCCAGAGGCCAGAAGCTTTGGAGCTGAAGTTGTAGGCAGACGTAGGTACTGGGAAATGAAATTCTGTTCTCTGGAAGAGCAGTAAGTAAGCACTCCTTTAGTTTTTCTCCAGTCCAAGAAGGGAATTTAAATTATGTGGCTTCTACTCCCTTGGGCAGCCTTTCTTCAAGTTGACAGGTAGGACAGAGAACTTATACCAATAAGGAAACTATCCCTTAGTGAAGACAAGTTCTTCACTGTATTGTTGATTCTCTCATTACTATTTCTTCACCTTTATTGTTTATTTTCTCCTTGTTACTTTTTTTTTTTTAATACATGGTCTTGTTATGTATATGCCCCAACTTAGGCTCAACTCAAAAGGCAATCCTTTTACTTCAGCCTTTTGTGTGTCAGGTTTTGAGTGTACTACCCCACCTAACCCAATCTCTGTTGTGCCTGTATGTGCACATAAACACATCAATACAGGTGCCCCTGGAGCCAAAGTTAATGGCAGTTGTGAGCTACCCAAGGTGATTGCTGGGATCCTCTGCAAGAGCAGTATACATTTTTGACACTGAGCCATCTCTCCAGCCCTACAATCTTATACATTTTAAACAAGTAAAATAAAGTACATCTAAGTAGAAACCCCTTCTTCCAATTACCAAAGGAGAAGCTCCCAATTTTGGATTTTCTCAACTTTAAAATGGAAGAAACAATTTAACTATTTAAGTGAGCTGTAATTCATATCCAACTACTAAGAAGTATGTTCAGTGGTTTTTTTTAATTATTTATTTATTATGTATACAATATTCTGTCTACATGTATATCTGTACTACAGATGTGAGCCACCATGTAGTTGCTGGGAATTGAATTCAGGACCTTTGGAAGAGCAGGCAGTGCTCTTAACCACTGAGCCATCTCTCCAGCCCTTATTCAGTGTTCTTTAAACAGGAGCATGTTTGGCTTATGACTTGACCAAACTGTCTTAAGAAATTCATATTCTTTATGCTACATACACACTGCTTTTTAGACAAGTTTAACACAACCACAATGAAAACCAACAAGGTGATCGCTTTCCACATAAGTAGTTCATTAATATACTTAACTGGATATTTTTCTCTATTCCAGGTTCACACCCAATTACTGTGTTTCACATATTATTTCAAAACCAGACTAATTCCAAGAAAGAAAGAAAATGGGGTTACATATCACAGAAACAATTAAAGGAATTCTAGATATCCTTTCAAAGAGACAATGTGCCCAACCACTTCCTATCTGTACTGTCCCCATTTTAGGAACTCATTAAACTACTGAGCTTTTATATATATTTGTTGGAGAGTCTTTCTATGCAGCCCTGCCTGGTCTGCCAGTCCTACATTGATCAGGCTGGCCTTGATTTCAGAGAAATCCACCTGTCTCTGCCTTCCAAGTGCTGGGATTAAAGACATGTGCTACCATTTCTGGCATTACTGAGTTCTTTACAAGCCATAGGTAGGATGCTTATCCTTATCCAAATATAATACCATGTACAGACTTCACAATTAAAAGACTACAACTTTCCTTTATAACAAAAGATAAAACATGGTCAAGCTAGTTGCTCTGAAGTTTAACGGGGCAAAGAAATAGATCTATTCATTGGAAGGGAACATTCGAAACCACAGGCAAGTAAGAAAGTTATTTTTTCCCTTTCCCCTCCAGTTTCTAGCATTTATGGCAGTTTGCCTTTGCTCTCTACAGGAATCTGACCAGAATTTAGAGGAAGAAAGGCATTTATACTTGGTGTACATGTGGCAGTTGAGCTGAACACTTCTCTCTCCTGCCCTTTTAACTGGCATAGCTGTGAGTTCTCTAAGTGTCTATAAGAGTCCAACTCACCTTGTTCCTTAGCAACCTCTGGTAAATATGTGGCTGTGCGTTTGATGCCTTTTTCATTGATGAATTCAATCCGAATCCCATGGACCCCTACCTACAAAAATATAACCAAGCACATGACATTTTATGATTCTAACAACTCTTCAAACTCCCACATATGAATCAACATAGTCTCCTGAGCTGCTTGACCCAGATCTGGGAAAAGGAATGTGTTTTTCAGAAACAAAGTTTCTCTGTGTAGACTGGCTGTCCTGGAACTAGCTCTGTAGACCAGGCTTGCCTTGAACTCAGAGATCCCCCTGCCTCTGCCTCCCCTGGGATTAAAAGTATGCTCCACCAATGCTCATCTGACTAATTAATTCTGAAGTATAGATATCAAAGAAAGGTGTTTTAGGAAAAGGTAAAATGTGTAGTTCCACCTGAGAATATAAAGCTTGTAGAAATAGGAAAATAACTTTTTGAAATAGGAAAACCAATAGTTTGAATTAATCTATTTCTCTTTATTTTATGTGCATTGGTGTTTTGACTGCATGTAAGTCTGTGTGAGAGAATTAGATCTTAGAGTTACAGTTGTGAGCTGCCATGTGGGTGCTGGGAATTGAACCTAGGTCCTCTGGCAGATCAGTCAGTGCTCTTAACCACTGAACTATCACTCCAGTCCCAAGTTTGACTTCTAGCCTAATTTCACTACACAAACATGCCAAACTGTTTCTATATAAGTTCGTGGTTCTTCAAACTGGTTCCCTTTGAATTTTTTTTTTAATTGTCTTATTATATATAGTCCAAAGTGGTCTGGAACTTGCAACCCTGCTCCTTCTACCTCCTGATTTGCTAGTATTGTAGGCAATGGGCCACCATGCACAGGTTCACATCTGATTCCTAATAAAAACTTCTCTCCAGGGGATCATTAAAAGGCACCTGGGGTGTTTTCTTATCTCATTATTTAACTAGATATGGGAGAAGGAGCATATAAATCTTATTGAATCTAGAACAGAGTGGGCTGGGAAGAAATAGCAAAGAGGTTTTTTTCTGGGGTTGGAGTCAGGAAGTGTCTCACTGTGTATTCCTGGCTGATATGACCAGGTCTTATCTCTGGTTTTAAGCTCAGAGATCCACTTGAGTGCTTGGATTAAAGGCATGCCTGGCTCATAGTAGAGAGTACTGATTTTCCATTTTTCTATTTCTAGTAGAGAAATTTCTGTCACCTTTTCCGTCACTTTCACATTTTTAGACCCTCTCTCAATGAAGGAGATACAATGACATTACCATGTACTAACCCGAACCCAAATGCAACGAGAGATGCAGAGATCCAAATGCAGCTGTTCTCACCTCCCAGTCCAGGTAATCACTGGCATCTTCAAAGTTAGTAAGGAGGGAGACAGAACAGAAAAGTTTGGGCAGCTCCTCTCGGGTCAGGGGGGGAAATCGGCTGTCCTTAAGTGCACTAGAGGGGACAGAAAATGCAAGTGAGGCGACTTCCAGTTAGGAGACAACACTGCATACCATAGAGCCCACAAGCTGAGTCCCCAAGATCTTCTGACAGCATCTCCTAGCACTTAACACTAATGTCAGTATTAACTGTCTTTCCAGTCACCAGGTGACAAAAAGGGTGATGTGGGAAGTCCTTCTGTATGTGTTGCTTTTATTGGTCAATAAATAAAGAAACTGCTTTGGCCTGTGATAGGGCAGAATAGAGCTAGGCGGGAAAACTAAACTGAATGCTGGGAGAGAGTAGGCAGAGTCAGAGAGAAGCCATGTAGCTGCCAGAGGGAACCATGCCAGTAGGTCACAACTATCATGGTAAAATAAAATAGAAATGGGTTAATTTAAAATGTAAGATCTTGCTAGGAATACACTAGAGTCATTGACCAAGCAGTGTTGTAAATATATAGTTTCTGTGTGGTTATTACGGTTCTGAGCAGCTGGGAATGAACAAGCAGCCTCAAAAAGGGACTGCTCAAACTCTACCAAACACTTTGAAGAAATAAGACTAGACAGCTATTTCCAATTCTAGGTTTATGAGTATTGTCTAAAGCTTGTGTCATTACCTGGTTAGCGTGTATTCCCTGAGTCCTGAATGAAGATTCATGGCTGAGAAGGTCCCAATGCAGCCTCGAAGCCGCTTGTCTCGCCCTGTCTTCCAGGTCACAAAAAGAGGACTAAAAAAAGCAAAACATTAAATATTCTCCAGCCCTAAGTTATATATTTCTATTCATTTCTGCTAGTGCCCAAAGGATTTACTGAATTGTCTACCTGAAGCTACCTGAAGAACTCTGCCTTCCTAGAAGTTGCTCAGCCCTGACTGAAACCATGGCCATTACCATGTGAAATAGGAGCTGCTCTGTGCATGTGCAGCCTTTCCTCTGCTCTGTCCTCACAACTTCTCTTCACCCAGATGCCACATGTCTGACCTTGTCTTGAACTCAACTTTTCCTGTTTACTTTTCTAGAATCTGTGCCACTTAAAGTGCCCATGTGGGCCTGAATTTGAGATATCCTTGCTTCCACTCACAAAGTGCTAGAATTATGCAGTGCTTTACACCACTCAGCAAGCTCCCCTCTTTTACTCTGCTTCAGTGAGTTCCATATTGCTCAGTTCCATCATTCATGATGACATACCTTGCCCATACCATTCCCCTTAGCTACAAGCATTTTCTGCAAGACTTCATTGTTTCCACAAATTAACTACTGGCAAGCTACAAAGAGTTCCTGCCCATAGATTTCAGAAGAGAGAAACAACTTCAAGAAAGCTTCATATTAACAGAAATTCCCATTTCTGCTTAGGCCAAAGTCATATTTCATTGCCTGTATCAGATGGATGACAGAGTTGCCCCTCCTTCCTGAGATCCCTCCACATTCCTAATGCCCTTACCTTTTAGATTCCTGAGTTAGTCACTTCTTAATGGCAAAGTAAACACAAAGTTACGCAGACCCTTCCACCCCATCTCTGAGATAGGTCATCATTACATAGCCCTGGTTGGCCTCAAATTCAAAGATCCTACTGCCTCTGCTGGGATTAAAGGTGTGTGTCTGGTTTTTGTTGTTTTTTTAATTTATTATTTTATGTTCATTGGTGTTTTGCCTACATGTGTGTTTGTTAGATCCCCTAAAACTGGAGTTACAGACAGTTGTGTGCTGTTATGTTGGCGCTGGGAATTGAAACCAGGTCAGTGCTCTTAACCACTGAGCCAATTCTCAAGCTCCCAACATCTGACTTAAAGTTTTCTTAAGGGAAAAAAACAAAACAACAACAAAAAAACCCCAAAACTATGTTCCTGCATGTAGTGCAGGTGTACACGTGCCAAGGCATGCATGTGGAAGTCAAAGGACAACCTTAGGTCTCTATCTTCCTCATTGTTTAAAATAAGAGTGTCTTATTCTTTGCTGCATATTCCAGCACCCCACAGGTGTGGTGGCGCAAGCCTTTAACCCCAGCACTCAGGAGGCAGAGAAGCAGGCGGATTTCTGTGAGTTCGAGACCAGCCTGGTCTACATAGTGAGACCCTGTCTCAACACAAAACAAAACAATTCCCTGAAAAGTGAACACATTTTCCTCCCAAAACTCATTCAGGGTAACTTCCCTTATACTATAGTTAATTCTGTGTATGTACATGGTTTGCCAACTCAAATGAGTCTCCCAAAGCAAGGGCCTTTTCTTTCTACTCCCCAGCTTTGTTCAGGGTTCTGCAAAACTCAGCACAGGGGGGGAAAAAAAAAAGAAAAAAAATGGGCGGTGATGGCACATGTCTTTAATCCCAGCTCTTGGGAAGCAGAGCCAGTCGGGATCTCCATGAGTTCAATGTCAGCCTGGTCTATAAAATGAGTTCCAGGACAACCAAAGCATTTACATAGAGAAACCATCTCAGAAAATAAACAAACGAAAAAAGATATCATTTCAAATAAAAGGTCTGAGTCAAGGGCATTACACAGCGGTAGAACACATGTTCAGAATGCATGATGCCTCAAACTCAAATTCTTAGCAACCAAAAGAAAAACAACAACAAAAACAAAAAGTCAGCACAGCACCAACAACTGTGAATATTCGTGAATACCAAAGAAGCATCCCTGAAAACACATATCCAAAATCAGGAGTGCTTTGCTTTTTCTTTTGTGTTTTTGAGACAGGGTTTCTCTGTGTAGCCCTGGCTGTTCTGGAACTCACTGCGTAGACCAGATCTGCCTGACTTTTGTCTCCCAAGCACTGGGATTAAAGGTTTGTGTGTCACCACTGCCCAGCAGCTGAAGTGCTTTTTAAAGCTAGTGCAGCCTGGTGGTGATGGCATACACCTTTAATCCTAGTACTCGGGTGGCAGAGGCAAGTGGATCTCTGAGTTCGAGATTAGTCTGGTCTACAGAGTTCCAGGATAGACTCCAAAGTTACGTAGAGAAACCCTGTCTTGAACAACGAAAAGCACAAAAAAAAAAAAAAAAAAAAAAAAGCTGGTGCAGAGCTGCCTCCAATTTGAGGAAGAAAACATTGGCATTGCCTTTCTTCATTTTATTTTACATTGCTTAAACACACTGGAAATGGCTCAGTGGTCAGAAGAGCTGTGCTGTACAACTGTGAGGACTAGAATTTAGATCCTCAGAACCCACCTAAATGCCAGTGGGTGTGGTGGCCCACCTGTAATTCTGGCTTCAGAAGCTGGAGATAGTAGATCCCTGGCCAAGCTGGCTAGTTGAGACTAGCCATATTCACCAGTTCTGGGTTAGACTGAGATCAATCCTGACACAATGAAACAAAGCAGAACACTTGAAGAGGACTCCCCAACATCAACCTTGAGCCTCCACTATACAAACACATGCCTGCCCCTCCCCCAGTGCATGCACATACACGTATACACACATGCATGAAAAAGGATATCTTCAGACATGTGAGGACCACCAAAAGAATCTCTGTTAAAAGCATCAGCTCCCAATGAGAACCCCTAGTCTCCAAGCTTGGCCATCAGACACATTCCCTTGGACTTCAATACTACTGAGGTCTCCAGTGGTATGATAGAGTAACTTCTCTTCCTACCCTAAGTCATGCGAAACACCACCAACAAAATGTTCCCATAACCCTGTAGACAGGCCCTGTTAAGAGTAACATCAGAGCCGGGCGGTGGTGGCGCACGCCTTTAATCCCAGCACACGGGAGGCAGAGGCAGGCGGATCTTTGTGAGTTCGAGACCAGCCTGTTCTACAAGAGCTAGTTCCAGGACAGGCTCCAAAGCCACAGAGAAACCCTGTCTCGAAAAACCAAAAAAAAAAAAAAAAAAAAAAGTAACATCAGAAATGTTAACATGCCCTCCACATTGTCCCATGCCTAATTTACTCACTAGGGGTCATTGGTGAATCTAGGAAGTCGTGGCTGTGGGAAGCCATAGAGGTGACAGTAGAGTACATCAAAGCAGTAGCAGCACATTTCTGCAGTCACAACCAGATTCTTAGTGGTATTGGCAGTTCCATTGGGCCGGGGGAGAGGGCTCAGGGCTCCAGATGCAGGATTCATTCGTGTGATAGGAGAGTTTCCAGGTCCCAGAGTTAAGTCCGATCCATTTTCCCGACCACTGCTGCTGTCCGCATGCTGGTGGTTTTGAAGAGGTCCTGAACTAGAGCCAGGAACAGTTGTGGACTGATTCCCGTGACTGTGTGTTCCACTTCCAGATAATTTGGGTTTCTTGACCCCACAACAGCCTGCTGCCAACTTGGGCTCAAGGGGAGGAACACAACGTCTTTTTCCCATCCTGATTTGGTGTTCGCGATCTGGAATGCTGCAGAACCCTAGCCCAAAAGACAGCAGATAAGTACAGATTGGAATGATTCAAAAAAAGAACAAAAACTATTTGCATGAAATCAGTTAAAAGCTGTCAAAGACTGGTAAGATGTGGCTCAATCCTGATGGCCTGTGTTTGATCCCTATGACTCACATGGTAGGACTGGAATGACTACAGTAAGTTGTCATCTGACCTTGATATAACAATATCCCCCTCATGAATTGGGTGGGAGGAACCTCCAGGTGACATGGTCAAAAAAAAAAAAAAAAAAAAGGGCCAGAAACCCCAGAAACTTAAAAGGTTTCTATAGTTTTATAGCCACCATGGAGAGAGGCAGGCAGTAAGCTGTTCTTCTATGCCAAGATACCATCAAGGCCAAAGGGCAGGAACAGGGTGCACCTGATTGAAGACATTTCAATACCTTCTTTACAAGTTAGGCATGGTGATGCAAGCCTCTAATTCTAGTACCTGAGAGATGAGGGCAGAAACAGGCCTATCTCTTTGAGTTTGAGGCCAGCCTGGTTACATAATGAGTTACAGGACAGTCAGAGCTACATAGTGAGATCATGTCTTAAATAACATACATACATAGACAAGCCTTTACTGTAAAGAAACATTACTCAATAAGTGTAAAAGGCTTGTGCCATCACTGCCCAGCTCATTAAATACCCAATACCCACTAGATTTAGTTCTTTTCTTAAGAACATAGGAAAACACATAGGACATACTAAAAACAGTTTAGAGAAATTTGTCAACAAATGGGGAATAGAAAATGGCTCAAAGCTAACACACCTCAACCATAATCCAGGCAAGTTTAAGGCTTTTCTTCTCACTGCCATGCTTGTCCTAGCCTACAATAAATGCCACTATGCTGAATTCTCACTGTATTCTACTTGGCATAAAATACATGGCAAATGAAATAGTGGGATTATCTGCAGATAATCACAACCATCCAAAATCCCATTTCAGGGATCCAATGCCATCTTCTGGCCTTAATGGGCAATGCATACATGTGGTACATAGATATACATGCAGGCAAAAGTCCCATACACATAAACATATTAAAGAGTGTTGTGAAGACAACTTACCGTTAGTAAAGTATTTACCACACAAGCATGAGAACCTGAATTCATATTTCCATCACCCATGATAAAAGTCAAGAGCTGAGTAGTGGTGGTACACGCCTTTACTCCCAACACTTCAGAGGCAGTCAGGTGGATCTCTGAGTCTGATGCCAGCCTGGTCTACAAAGTGAGTTCCAGGACAGCTAGCCAGGACTGTTTCACAGAGAAACCCTGTCTCAAAGAAGAAAAACAAGAGAGAGAGAAAAAGGCCAAGTATTGGAGCACATGTCACATAGGAGGTTTCTGGAAGTCCAGGGACCAGCCAGTCATGGCCAATCAGTTAGCTCTTGTTCAGCAAGAGATACTGTCTAACATATTAAAGATGACAATAAAGCCCTAGGCACTCCCTGGGTAATTTTTGCCTTGAAGGTTGGCCAGTTGTCAATTTGTCTGCTCTTAAGCACTTCATACCTACAAACTATTTCATTAAGAAGAGTTTTTAAGTCTAGACATGGTGGTTCATGCCTTTAATCCCAGCACCCAGGAAGCAAAGGCAGGCAGATCTGAGTTTGAGGCTAGCTAGAGCTATATAGTGAGACCCTGTCTCATCAAAACAAACACATACAATAAAAAATGTGTAGTGTCTTAGTCACTGTTCTATTGTTTTGTCTTATTTTTTTTTTTGATGCAAGGTTTTATGTTGCCCAATCTAGTCTTGAACTCCTGATCCTCTTGCCTCAACCGCCCATGCTAGAATTATAGGCATATGCCTCCATACAATCAGTTTATTTCACTTAAGCTTAAAATGTACTGCTTACTCGCCCTTACTGAATAATTTTGAAGGTATCTAAATCTTTACTTATCTGCCGAAATAAAGCAAACATTAATTACAATAAAAGTAAAAAATGTAAAATGAACCATGGTACTGATAGCAAACATCTCAGCCACCAACTATTATCAACATCAATACAAACGACACTAACAATTTTCCTGCTTCTGAAATGGTCTGTCAGATATTCTAGGCCTATAGTCAAAGTTGGTTGCCCCAATGTTGCAGAGACACTTTGGGTGTCTGTCCAGGCAGTCAGCTGTTGTCTTCCCTTGCATCTTTTGGAAGTCGCTCGCTTGCACTTCCTGCTTACTCAGGTAATACTATTTTCCTTCTCAGGTCTTTAATGGGGTTGAAGCCTAGACAGTCAGTTACTATCCTCTCATATCTTAGCTAGGGCATATTAGGTACAAGACTTAGACTTTCCAGGATAGGACAGCTATTGAAATAATTTCTATAATTTGCCAACTAACTATGGCCTGGACATTTAGTATGTGTTTCCTGCTTGATATTGTTCTTGTTGGTTGTAGTTTCATTTGTTTATGTCATAACTTTTTCTTTCGCACAATACTTGATAGTTATTCTTATTGTAAATAATTGTTAGGATTAGAACCTTCGTATTTAGGAAAAAAGGGAGAAATGTGGTGGGATTTCGATCCATTTAGTCAATGACTTTTGGGGGAAGCAAGTCCTATGGCGTGGTCTATCTGCTTACAGGACAGCTTATGTACTGATGGAGAAGATGGCACACTCTTGCTCTCTTGGGTAGCTGGAGCGGAGCAGGTGGAAAGGCAGTTTGCAGTTGGTGTTCTTCACTTCTGGGCAGAACAACTGGATGAAGGCAGCTAGATCAGTGGTGGCATTTAATTGGCTCTGTATCTTTTGAGTGCTTGTCCCTATCCTATACCCAAATCAATTATTGAGACCCTTTAACAGACTTGTTGATTCTCATAAAAACTGTATCAAAACTTTCTCTTTAGGGACTGTAGGGATAACTCATTAGTTAACAGCATTGGCTGGTCCATAGGATCCAAGTTTGGTTTCTAGCACTCACACCAGGTGGTCTACAACCCCCTGTACCTCTAACTCCTCTTCTAGTTTTTGAAGGTGCCTGCACACATATGGCACACAATACACTGTGGTGGTTTGAATGAGAATGCCCCATAGGCTCCCAGTTAGTGGAACTGTTTGGGAGGGATTAGGAGGTGTGGCCATGTTGGAGGAAGTATGTCACTGCAGAGGTGTGTGGAGGGTAGACGTTAAGGTTTCAAAAGCCCTTGCAAAGTTCAATGTCTTTCTCTTTCTGCCTCCTGCACCATGATCACCTTGGATTAACCCTCTAAAACTGCAAGCAAGCCCACAGTCAAATACTAAGAGTTGCCTTTGGTGCATGCCTTTAATCCCATCACTCAGGAGGCAGAGGCAGGTGAATCTCTCTGAGTTCAAGGCCAGCATGGTCTATAAAGCAAGTTCTAGGGCAGCCAGCACAGTTACACAGAAACTCTCAAAACCTCCCTCCCTCCTTCCAAAAAAAGGCAACAGAACAGTAACTAAGACACGCACCTTAAAAAGCACTAACAACCCCTACACACAGACACAAAACAAAACATCTTCCCATTTATAATGTAATTCTAAGCATACCCCACACCACAGCAGGCACCTAAAAGTCCACAATGATCAAGAGACATCAGCACTCCTGAACCTTTGTTAGAGATTCTAAGTACAACTTAAGACACTTCAGAGTAATAGAGGAACTGGAGACCTAAGTCCACTGCAGAGTCTGTTACTAGTATCACAAAAACAAAAGAAACCCCATAACAAATCTTTTAAATGATATGTTCTATTACCTCTTCTAAAACTGTGAATCTGTTCTCCTCCCCAAACCTCATAACTACCATGGCTTTGTCCTCGGTATGTGACTTTGGGCACAGAAACTTTCCCTTGGTCAAAGCATGTAACACTGTGACCCATAGAGGCCTTGGCTGGTGCTATGCAAAGAAAGTTCCTGGGCCAAGTTCAAGAATCAGCAGCAATAATCTTTTCCTACACGGCCTCCACAATCGACATGAACACAGTAGTTAACACTGAAATCCACCAGATGGAGACACTGCCCACGCTTCAACATGAAGCTAAGGGAAATAGTAGTAGGCAATTTATGGTCTCAGGAATTAATAAAAATAATCTCATGGATTACTTAGCCTTGCAAATGTCAAATAGTTAAGGCTGACTCTCAGTGTTCAAGGACCCCGCCCCTTCCCTTGCAGGCGGCTGAGGCCTCAGCTTCCCTGTCTAATGGGTATACTCTCTTCAGAGTATAAAAAAATACACCCAACTGGGGAACTGAGTTCAGGATCCTCAGAGGAATATACACACTTACATGCCTGAGTTATCTCCCCAGACCCTAAACATTTTTTTAAAAAGCAAAAAAAACAAAACAAAACAGATACACCACACACACACACAGAAGTACGCCTCAGGTGTGGTGGTACATGCCCTTAAAGCAGAAGTAGGCAGATCTCTGCAAGTTCAGGGCAGTGTGGTCTGAGTCCCAAAAATCAGGGCTACATAGTGGGGCCATGCTTCAAATCAAACTGGAGACTGGAAAGATGCTTCAGTAAACTGGCTGCTACACACACAAGCACAACAGATCCAGCACCTATATCTCTAGCACTCACATTAGAATTTACACACATATGCAGGGCAGTGGTAGCACAGACCTTTAATCCCAAAACTCAGGAGGCAGAGGCAGGCCGATCTGTGAGTTCAAGGTCAGTCTGATCTTTGGAGCCAGTACCTGGACAGGCTCTAAAACTACAGAGAAAGCCTGTCTCAAAAAACAAAACAAAACAACAAGAAAACACACACACACACTGAGTACGGTTGTGGGGTGCCTGTATAGTATAGGTGGGGACATGGAGACAAGCAGAACTTGCTAGCCTCCCAGCATAGCTTCAACTTGAGTGATTTTGTTTAAAAAAAAAAAAAAAAAAAATCACATCTCCTGACACTACACATGCTCATACCTGCAATGCTTACACAGACAAAACAAAAAAGGGCATCATTTGGACGCTTTAAAAATTAGGTTAATTATCATGTAAATTCTCACATTGGTCCAATTTATCTTGAAAACTGTCACATCCACTATACAGCAGTGACTACTCTGACCTGAACTTGGCCAAAGCAGTCAGCTAACATGAGATGACTCAAAGGCTTACTTTGAGCAGATTACACAAGATTACAGATTAAAAAGGTCCAGGCAGGCATGGTGGCGTACACCTTTAATCCCAGCACTCGGGAGGCAGAGGCAGCAGATCTCTGAGTTTGAAGCCAGTCTGGTCTACAAACCTAGTTCCAGGACAACCAAGGATATGGAGAGAAACAATGTCTCAAAAAAAAAAAAAAAGAAAAAAAAATAAGAACACAGGTCTAGCCTTGCCTTAATGGTATGTCTTTAGTCCCACCATCTAAACATCTAAAGATGTTTTCAGTGGTATAAAGTTTCTTGGCTCTTGTTTGTGTTAAATTAAAATAAGCCTGATGTAGAGCCGAGTATGGTGGTATGCACCTTTAATCCCAGCATTAGGAGGCAGAGGAAAGTGGATCTCTTCAAATGGACAACCCGGTTTACAGATGAG
Source organism: Dicrostonyx torquatus (assembly GCA_028555095.1). Classification (NCBI taxonomy): domain Eukaryota; kingdom Metazoa; phylum Chordata; class Mammalia; order Rodentia; family Cricetidae; genus Dicrostonyx; species Dicrostonyx torquatus. Next base: position 160,140 of record JAQHUG010000516.1, on the reverse strand, counting down.
TTCCAGGAGAGCCAGAGCTACACATAGAAACCCATCTCAAATACAGTCACAAATAAAATGTTTTAAATGACCATGGGACTTTTAGATCCATTACAGTGTTATTTGCCTGGGTGGAAATTTATGGTTGCAGGAATTAATATGATTTCTCATAGATTGCCAATGTTCATAATTTAGTATCAAGGCCAGTGTTAGGACAAGAACATGAAGCACCAGCTTTGCTGCTCTTGCAAAGGACCTGGGTTCTGTGTTCTGTTCCCAGCACCCACATCGGGCAGCTTACAACTGCCTGTAACTGCATCCAGTTCCAAGAGAATCTGACACCATCTCCTATACTCCACAGACCTATTGTATACATATAGATGAGAGAACACAGAAAACCAAATATTGGTTCATAAACCAGAAATTGAAAGATAAAAAAGAAAACAAAAAAGAACATGAGGCCGCCATAACTGGCACAGCTGGGCAAGCAAAATAGCCTTCCTTCTCCCTATGCGTCTCTTTCCAAAGCCCATTTCAGAAACAACCAGAGAAGCCCCACCTTCTAAGGATAGAACTTTGGCTTTAAGGTAACAATCTAGCAGCCAACTCTGGCTCAAATTCCAACTCTGAAGTCCAAAGTCTGACTGCAAACTCAGACAAACGTTAACATTTTTGTGAAAGCACATGGCACTACATAGCCCTGTCCTGGAACTTACTATAGATTATTCTCAATAGCTGGCATGGTGGCACACATCTTTATGCCCAGCACTCACGATGAAGAGGCAGGCAGATCTGAGTTTGAGGCCAGTCACACATATATATAATTCAATAGAGTAGATTATAGGCTTTGGTCTGGGTAGTCCAACAATGTCTTAACAGAAAGACCAAGAATTCGATCATCTGGATCTCAGCAGTCTCAATCTGTTATAGGGTTCTGGGGAATTCCTAGAGAGCTGTTGGTGTTCAGTCTATATTGGAATCCAGAAGTGGATTCAAATGCCAGGAAGGAAGGACTCAGCAAATGGATAGGAAACTTGCTGGTGAAAATGGGACAAACAGGCAAAAAGCAAAAGCTTCCTTCTTTCGAGTCCTTTTATGTAGGATGCCATCAGAAGATTTGGTCTTGAACTCAAGAGATCCTCCCTTCCTCTGCCTCCCCAGTGCTGGGATTAAAGTTGTATGCCACCACACCTAGTCACTCACATACAGCTATTTGATAGGAAGACATGAAAGGAACCTGGCAGTCCTTGAGCACATTAACTACTATTAATACAATACTATAACAGATTCCCTTTAGTCTAAAAGACCTTGATAAAGTAATGGCCTCTAATAAATCATTCATGGTTTTCATTCTGTGATGGCAGAAACCATAAAGAACACTGGAGGCCTTCCAGCACTAAGGAAGAAGCAGAAAGAACTTGAAGCTAGTCAAGAGTTACAAAGTGAGACCCTGACTCAAAAAACAATGAAGCCGGTTGTTAAGTAGTGCACTTTAATCCTAGCACTCGGGAGGAAGAGACAGAAAGATCTCTAATCAGGCTGGCCTGATTTACATAGAGATACACACCAGCCAGCGCAGATATAGACACTGTGCCCCCCTCCAAAAACAAAACAAAACAAAAGAATAAATACTGAGATTATTTTACTCATGTAACTTTGTAGAAACACACCAAAAAAGCATTCAGAACATTAAAAAAACAAAACACTATTTGTTAAGTATGTTATTATCAGCTGGGCGGTGGTGGTGCACGCCTTTAATCCCAGCACTCGGGAGGCAGAGGCAGGCGGATCTTTGTGAGTTCGAGGCCAGCCTGGTCTACAAGAGCTAATTTCAGGACAGGCTCCAAAGCTACAGAGAAACCCTGTCTCGAAAAACAAAAAGTATGTTATTATCACAAACATCCAGATATATATGGAACACTAGAGATTTTGTCAAAGGGTTCCATTTCAAATAGCAATCATAGTTAAATGTCTAGAAGTATAAAAAAAGACAATCCTTACAGTAGCTTCTCAGAGGACATGACCTTATAAAAAATTGGAAGGTGGGCAAAAGCTGTTTCTATTTAGTGTCCAGATGTGCCCTCAAATGAGCCTTCCTCAGATGGGAACCGGCTGTGGTTTTCTTGAGGTGTAATAATTTTATCCTGAGTACTGGTGTAGTGCCTGAGCTGAAAGCCTATTTATGGTGTTGTTCCAGGAAAGAGTCAGATGAGAGATGCGACATTTTGGTAACCATTCCAATTATTTCTGTTTTTAAAACAGTCAAATGTGAAAGTGGTGGTACATGCCTATTATCCCAAAACTCAGGAGAGAGAGGCAAGAGACAAGATTGTTCCTTTACATGCTCAACTACACAGGGAGTGCGAGACTAGTATGGTCTCCATGAAACTATCTCAACTTCCCGGCGAAAAGAACTCAACTACCATATAGATACAGAATATATGATACATGAACAAGTTTCTCACAAAGTACAAACCAATGCAATTACTTTGACAATCTATTTAAAAAATATTTCAGATAGGGGAAAAGGGAACACTTCTGCATTGTTGGTGGGAATGCAAGCTGGTATGACCCCTTTGGATGTCAGTGTGGAGATTTCTTAGAAAATGAGGAAACAACCTTTCTCAAGACCCAATAATACCACTTTTAGGTATATATCCAAAGGATGCTCAAT
>JAQHUG010000516.1:77166-105197 GCA_028555095.1 Dicrostonyx torquatus | reverse complement strand
AGAGAGAGAGAGAGAGAGAGAGAGAGAGAGAGATTGCTACTCAGTTTGATAACTTGAGTTTTGATTCTCAGAACTCACAATGGGGATAGAAAGGAACTGGAGGTGAGAAACGGATGATACCAATTTTTTAAATATACACACATGAAATTCTAGAGAAAAAATGCATAAAAACTTGAACATTATACACGGGGTATCCTCAAGCTTTTTTATGAGCAAAGAAACCAAAGACATCATATATATTATAGGGGACAGTTCCCTGCTCTCTACCCAGGAGACTGCTGGGTAAAGAGCATCTTTGCTGGGTGAGAGATTTTGTAGCCCGGTGGGGTGCACATGCTTTTAATCCCAGCACTTGGGAGGTAGAGGCAGGCAGCTCTCTGAGTTCGAGGCCAGTCTGGTGGGTGTTATAGAGACCAGAGGTTAGGTTATCCTCAGTCTCTTCTCCATCTTGTTTCTGAGATAGGCTTTTTCCTAACCTGCAGCTCAAGACACTGTCTAGACCTTTTTTAACTTTTTTGAGATTGTTTTACTTGTGTCAGCCTCCTGAGTGCTGGAATTACAGATATGACTCACTCTGACTGAATTTTAAATTTTCTTTTCCTTTCTCTTCTTTTTTTTTCCTTCTTTTTGGCAGGGTCTCATATAATCCAGGTTGGACTCAGAGACTTACTACACAGTCAAGAATGACCTTGAACATCTGAACCTTTCACACTACCTCACTATTGGTGGTTACAGATGTGTACCAACACATTTTATTCAGTGCCAGGGATCACATGCAGGCAACCCGTGAGCTAGGCAGGAACTCTCCCAGCTGAGTTACATCCTCCTGCCTCTGCTACCCAGTGTTGCAATTACAATACTGTGCCCCTATGCCAGGCATGATAATTTTTTTTTTTTTGGTTTTTTTTTCGAGACAGGGTTTCTCTGTGGCTTTGGAGCCTTTCCTGGAACTAGCTCTGTAGACCAGGTTGGTCTTGAACTCACAGAGATCCGCCTGCCTCCCGAGTGCTGGGATTAAAGGCATGTGCCACCACCGCCCAGCTTTTTAATCTTATGATCTAAAAGAAGCAAAGGAGGCTCCACAAAACATCTTTCAAGTAATTAAAAAAATTATTTTCTCTGGATGTTTTGTCTTCATATGAGTCTATGTACCATGTGTGCCTGGTGCTCATGGAGGCCAGATGCCCTGGAACTGGAGTTACAGATGGTTCTGAGCCTCATGTGGGTGCTGGGAATTGAACCTGGGTCCCCTAAGCAGCAGTAAGTGTCTGTAACCACCAAAGCAGCCCCAGGGACTTGAAATTATGACTATTCTATTTCTGAGATGACTAGCTCCAAACTTGTAAGACAACACATACTTGGACTTCCAAAGGCTGCCTGCTTTTAAATGCTCACCTGTCTGTGGACCCACTTCCGAGGACAGTAGTCAGTTCTACCTTTTTGCTTCTAACTCTCACTCGGTATCCTTTGAAGTGGGCCTTCCTGGATCTCCTAGCCAGGTGGTGGTGACCAACATATTTAATCCCAGTACTCGGGAGGCAGAAGCAGGCGGATCTCTGTGACTTCGTGGCCAGCCTGGTCTACAAGAGCTAGTTCCAGGCTTTAAATTCACAAAGATCCGCCTGCCTCCGCCTCCCAAGAGTCATATAGACCAGGCTGGCTTCAAACTCAGAGATCCGACTGCCCTGCTTCCCAAGTAAATCCTACCTGCGTCTATCTCCTTAGGAGCTACATGGCATTTCCTTGACTCTGCCTACTCTTTCTTTATCTCTGTTCAAATTTTGTGCCAGGCTGTACTCTGCTAAGCCATTGGCTGAAACAGCCAATTAACCAATAAAAGCAATACATATACAGTAGGACATTCCACATCACGGACCCAAGCTGCAACGTATAGCGAGAAAGATACACGGTGCTGAAGATGACTGGTGGCATATAGCCACTGCTCTGACACACTCATAAAGAAGTGTGAGCTAGTCAAAGCCCGTGGAAACTTTTACGAAGGGAAAGCTCACTTGTGCTTATATTCCCAGCCCTTGTAGGCTGAGGCAAGAGGATTGGCTGTGAGTTCAAAGCCAGCCTGGACTGGAGAAAACCAGAAAACCTGGCTCAGAAAACCAGTAAACAAAGTACTCTGAAAAACAACCATTTAGCCTGTTGTGGTGGGCCGCATCTCTAACACTAGTAATTGAGTGGTCTCTGAGGCAAGATCAGGCGTTGAAGGCCTTAGCTGCATAATGAGTCTGAAGTCAGACTGGGTACATGAGATCCTCTCTACTAACCCTCAACCATTAAAATAAAACCAAAACCTAGAATCAGAAGTAAGGGTCTACAGCCAACATGGTAGTCAGTGGCAACGACTGGACGCTTTTCCGTTTCTGTCAGACTCAAGGCAACAATGCCCACTTCTGTGGTCTCTATTCAGCTGAGAGTTCTAACAAAAACAAAGAAATGCAAATGGGAGAAGAAAGTGCAGATGCAGATGACATGACCTGGAATGAAGACAAACTGAATCCCACACTATTAGGGAGAATAAGCACGGATCAAATCTCAGAAGAAAACTCTTATGCAAAGGTAAGCTATATAATGCTTTAGTCATAGTCTCACTAGGTAGACCTAGACAGGGTTTCTGTGTAGCTCTGGCTGTCCTGGAACTCACTCTGTACACCAGGCTGGCCTTCAACTCAGAGATCCACCTGCCTGCCTCCCCTGAGTACTGGGGTTAAAAGCATGTGCCACAGTGCCCAGCAAAATTATACTTTCATTATTATTCTTTTTAAAAAATTTGAGATTGTAGTTTAATCACACTCCATATACCCCTACCTGCTCTCCTTCAAGTTCATGTGTTCATTAATTGTTATTACATGCACATGTGTATTTTTTTGGGGGGGGGGAGTTTCCAGGACAGCATTTCTCTGTGTAGCCCTAGATGTCCTGGAAATTGCTCTGTAGACTAGGGTGGCCTCAAACTCACAGAGACCTGCCTCCCTCTGCCTCCCGAGTGCTAGGATTAAAGGTGTGGAGCCACCAGTACCTGGCTTCTCCACCCTCTTTATGTCCCTGTATCCTTTATAATAGTCCTAGTACACTTTCATCTTCTTTCTGTCTCTATGTACCTATATTTTTGAGATAATGTTTATGAGTAGAATTGCAAAATATTCGCTGTTTTATGTCTGTCTCACTCAGTACAGTGAGAATGCCCCTGGAGGTGAGAGGTATTTATATCCCCCAGACCTGGAATTACAGGCAATTGTGAGCCAAGCAATGTGGGTGGGCTCTAGGATTGAATCTGGGTACTCTGCAAGAAAACTACACACGCTTCCCCCGACAACATAATATTTTTATTATTTGGGAATTTTGTACCGTGCACCCCGATCACACTCACTTCCCATTTTTTCCAGGTCCACCCTTGTGCCTGCCTCGACCCACTATAAAACAACAACAACAAAAACAACCCAAGTCCAATTTGTGTTGCCCATAGATTAACTGTAGCATGGTCAAACTTCCAGTGGCTAGACCCTTAATGAAAACCGAGTCCTCCCCATGACACCAGAGCCATTAATGGTGAAGACACTTCAGTATCTTTATCAGAGTTTTGTTTCTAAGGACCCTGTCCAATAGCTTCCTGCTTCTTCTTTAGGGTGTGTGTTAGGGGGAGAGTTGTCACAGAAACCTTCAATGTCTCTCTCATTCTTAGTTATGAGTCTGCAGTCATTGATACCAACACAAAAGCAGCTTTCCTGCTGTAGCAGCCAGCTGACAGACCATGGACTTTCACACACCGAAGGGCTTTCCAACAGGCCCAAGCATGTCAAACATGGCCGACAGGTTCTGCTCTTTTCTACCTCTTCCTCTCCCCTGCTAAGAACCCTTAGATTACATTCCTATAGCTAGCTCCCAAGTTCCATCCCCTTATTTGGCTACTGACTCATTCTTAAGACAAAACACCAAGGTCCAACAATTAAAATTCATTATTTGGTTAACATGTCCAATCAGGATTTACCAACTCACCCTAACAGAGACTTCACCTTTTCTCCTTGGCAACCCACTCCTGAAAAAACAAAAAACCCCACCTACTTGCTGCTTGTTGCTACTACTTACTATCTGCCTCTGCCCTATCCAGAGGCAGGTCCCATGCCTCTAGGATAACTCTTTGTGCGGAGATTTGGTGTCTGGGTCTATCCTGTACCAACTGGGGTTGGGGGGGCATCCTCTTTTACACACATGGTTTCAGGCGGCAGGCATGGTTTGTGCATAGATTTCAATACAGCTTCCTGTGTCAGCTCAGATCATAGAAATCAACCCCGTCACCAGCGGCAGCATGGAACTCGGACATCGACATGGCTTCTAATGGCAGCAGAGACTATGGGCATCAACATGGCCTGTGGTGTAGCAACAAACCATGGACATCAGTATGACTTCAGGCAGCAGTGCTGACCAGGGAAGTCTTTTGAGTCAACATGTCCGGGGCAGGACCAGCAGAGGAGTAGGCTGCTGTACACAAGTGGCTGCAGCAGTGGTGGCAGTGGTGACAAGTAGCAGCACTAGCCTAGCGGCTGGTGTGGACAGGGCAGGGTAGGCCAGGGGTGGCTGATCTGGCAATGGCCCGAGGACTAGAGTTACTCAACAACACACTCCTTCATCAATCACAGCCCCCACACCTGCCATCACCAAGTCACTAGCTCCACTTCTCTCTGCCATGGGTGCCCCTCTGCTCTACCACCATTTCAAAACGTCTTCTCCTAAGACTTCCCTTCTCTTACTTGTTATCCTGTAGGATCTCCAGCCCATCTTCTCTTCTTTTGAAGGCTCTTTTGGTCTCTTAGACTCCTTATCCAAGAACCCTGAAGGGCGGGCAGCTGCCACCATCTTGAATTCCCCAAAGAACACTACACACTTTTAACCACTGAACCATCTCTGCAGTCCAAGAGCTTTATTCCTTTTTAATACTTGAGTGATATTCCTGCCTATATTGCTTTTTCTGTTTGTATATATTTAAGGTTTCTGTTTGTATATAGAACAAGGTTTCAAGGAAATTTTCTTTTTTTTTTCGAGACAGGGTTTCTCTGTGGCTTTGGAACCTGTCCTGGAACTAGCTCTTGTAGACCAGGCTGGCCTCGAACTTACAAAGATCCACCTGCCTCTGCCTCCCGAGTGCTGGGATTAAAGGCATGCGCCACCACCGCCCAGCTCAAGGAAATTTTCTTACAGCTAGGATAGGCTTTCTAATTCATGAGGCAAATATATATATATTCAACTTAGGAAACATTTGGTTTCCTTATGTAAATACTACATTAGTGTAACTATATATATTTTTCAAGACAGGGTTTCTCTGCACAGCCCTGTATAACCCTGGCTGTTGTGGAACTCACTGATCTGTCTGCCTCTGCTTCCCAAGTGCTGGGATTAAGATATGCATAACCTCATCTGGCATAAATATAAATTTTTGTTGGCTGTTTTTGAAAGTGTTTTGTTACACAGTATCCTCAAAATTGCTTCTGCCTTGATTCTTGGGGTCTGGCATTTCAGACATGCACTGCCATACACAACAGAATCATTTATTTATTTATATTTATTCATTTCATTTTTAGTTTTTCTGGCATGCCATGTCATGTAGCCTATGCTGGACTCAAACTTACTGTGTCATGGAGGGTGACCTAGAACTCCTAACCCTTCTGCTTCATTTCCCAAATGCTGGAGTTACAAGTGTGAGCTATCATAACTGTCATTAAGTTGCTTTCTGATTATTTGTTTTTAAGAGTATACAACTCTGATTACTCACATGTGAATTGAACATGAATGATACCAATGAACATGACAAATTGCATGGAGAAAACCCCATGAGGTCTCCACCCTACACAAAGAACTGTAGGCAACTGGGTAAAGCTGAGAATGGGAGAAGAGGTTCTTCCCAGGTGAGAGCACACGGGTGGTCCAGTGCCCAACCGTCAGCCCTGAAAATGAACATATAAGTAGTATTACCTGAACTTGACAAGTTATATTTAGGGATATATATGTATATAGGCATAGTGGTGCATACCTTTAATCCCAGGACTCAGGAAGCAAAGCAGGCAGATACATCCCTGAGTTGAGGCCATTCTGGTTGACACAGCAAGTTTCAGGACAGCCAGAACTACAGAAATACTGTCTTGAACAACAACAACAAAAAAAAAAATAAAATAGAGAAAGAAACAGGAAGATACCTGAGGTGACAATGTACATATATGGACAAATATATGAACACACACAATCGTGCCTGCCACCCTCCATAAATAAATAAATACATAAACACACATATTAAAGAAATCAAGACTGGTTATCATACCATACATATTACTTTAGACATGCTTCCACAATCCTATTAAAAAAAAAAAAAAAATATATATATATATGTATATACGAACCAGGAGGCTCTATCGCCAGCACTGCTCCCTCAATAGTCCTTGTTTTGACCAAGTTATATTATGCTTATCTCATTATTATTATTATTATTATTTTTTTTCTTTTTGAGACAGGATTTTCTCTGTGTAGGGCTGGCTGTCTAGGAACTTGTTCTATAGACCAGGCTGTCCTCAATTGGAGATCCACCTGCTTCTGCCTCCCAAGTCCTTGGATTAAAGGTGTGCTACATCACTGCCTGGCTTACATCAGGCTTATTTTAAGAAAAACAAGAGTCAAGGGATTTTACCATTGAAAACATCATCAGATTACTGGGGTAAGTGAACTCAACGAGGAACAAAACTTTAGCTCAGTAGACTGAATGAACACTGTACGCGCAGTATGGTGAACACCAAGAGAAACCTGAGAGAACACCTTGTAGAAAGAGGCAAATCGCTCATCTACAAAAACCTCTTCTATCCTTTATTAACATTCGGAGAGCGCGGTACACCAGGAGGGAAGTACAGACAACCAAAGATGTGCTCTAGAGCAGGATCCCAGAGCAGTTCAGTGCTGTCTGCTCTCAACCGCCACAGGAATCCAGCTCTGATATAGGACATCACTTGGAAATGGTTCTTTTGAAAACAATGATAACTGATCACTTTCGTATGAGATGTGGCAGCTCTCTGGGTGCTGTGGCACCACTGTCGAAGGCCAATTTGGGCACTGGACGGTTAAACAGAAGAACTGAGTGGAGTGAGAAGAGGTTTTACGTGTAGTCTAGAGATAACACATTGTCCAAGTGGATGCTTTCAGTCTAGGCTCAGTTCAGGCCCTGCAGGAATCCACCAGATAAATATAGTCTATGGACAGGAAGGCTGAAAACTCAGCTGGCCATCTGTGTCACTGAGTATCAGGAGTTGCTGAAGACAGAGGTGTAACAGGCATGAACCTGGAGGAAGGAGGACTCACTGTGTCAGTCCAGCTCTGACTCTTCTGCGCACCACATCTGCTTCCTCAAGTAAATGAAGAAAACTGTCCTGCACTTCAGTGCTCCATTGTGAAAGCAGCCAAAGCCTCTCCCCTCCCCCCGAATCATCATTCTTCATAAATTCTGTTTCCAAGTCCGATTCTTCTTGGTCTACGCCTTTTCCTTCCGCTTCAATTTTGACACTTTCTTGACAGTCCCATTCTTGTTGAGGAGCTTCAGGACCCGATCTTTGTGATCCAAAACCTTAAGCATAGAGTCTCTGGCCTCACTGATTTGGTCCATCACTAGTTTACACCTCTGCATGTTTCCCTGGAATAGAAGGCACAGCATTACCTGGCTGTCATGGGGATGAATGGCTTTTAGAGGACTGTTCACCTGGCAGAGGCATTCCACACACAACAAGGCTGACTATACTATCCCTTGGAATTCTTTTTTTTTAAGATTTATTGACTGATTGATTGATTATGTATATAGTGTTCTTCCTGCATACCAGAAGAGGGCACTAGATCTCACTGAACTCAGAACCTCTGGAAGAGCAATCAATACTCTTACCCTCTGAGCCACCTCTCCAGTCCTTCCCTTGGAATTCTTGGCCCCAGTTAGAATCTGTAAGACCTTATGGCTAAAGATACTGCATGACTTGGTAGAAGGACAAGGAAAAATCAAGGTGGAAGTGGAATTTCTTCTTGCTGGCTAGCCCTCATTGTGTTGGGAGAATTGTTATCAATAGTTAACTACTTAAGTCTTACTCATCTTGTGAACCCTGTGTGCAATACATATATAAACTAAAAAGTGGCTAAGCACCTCCTGACAATGCACACTGAAGTAAATAAGTTTGTATAAAAAACACTTGTAGTGGGGAAAGGTTTATGGGAGAGTATGAAGAAAGGAAAGGGAAAACAGAAATGTTGCAATTAAAATACAATCTAAATAAATAAATGAAGGAAAAAAAAAGATGCTTTCGTGACCGAGTGGGTTGAGAACTCATCAAACCTGTATTAGCTCATTTATTCGATGGAGATCATCATCGGTTGCTGCTTTTTTCTTTGGGATAATCCCTTCTTGCAGGTTGGTAAGCCTTTCATAAACGTCATGTTCTAGATTTGTCTGCAACACACAAGAGGAACACGCTGTCACTGCAGAAGCCCTTTCTGTGTCACTCCCCATTCTGTGAACTGCTGTAAGTGCATGGATGCTAAAGACCTTGCTTGCACAGACCAACGAACAATAAAGGAATTACCTAATAAATAATTATGCTAGTTTGACATAGTTCAGAGTCCATCTTCAAAGATAACTTTGAAATACTACACCAAATCCATAATTTCCCAAAAATAAGTATCATTTTCACAGAAATATGATTTTATATTAATTTAACCCTAGAACAGTACAATTTTTTTTTTGAGTTTCATGCATCTCAGGCTGACCTCAAACCTACCATGTAGCCAAGCATGACTTGCAACTTTTGATCACACTGAATTATAGGTATGTGCCATTACATCCAGTTTATATAGTGTTGGGCATCAAAACTCAAGCCTTCGTGTATGCTAGCTAGGCAAGCTCTCTCCTCACCCTTTTTGTCCCCCTTCCCCCTGAAACAGGGTTTCTCTGTGTAATAGGCCTAGCTGTCCTGGAACTAACTCTGTAGAACAGGCTGGCTTCTAACTCAAAGAGATTCGCCTGCCTCTGTCTCCCAAGTGCTGGGATTGCAGGCGTGTGCCACCACTGCCCAGCCTTACCCTTTAGGTAAGGCCTTGCTCAGTAGCTCAGACTGGTCTCTATTACAAAATCCCTACTACTTCAGCCTCACAAATACTAGCACTCCTAGTATTACTGTGTTTTGAAACTCAGTAGAAAATGGTCTTGAGATCACTGTTACTGTAAATATAGGAACACTCTGGGAGGATACTCCGGCTGTGTTGCCTTAACTCAGATGGGAAGAGATTTCTGTCCCAGGTTTCTAGGAATGGTGGGTCACATAAGATCTAGCACTGACAGATGACAGAGGATGCAGTTCATGTTCATGGATATATTTATTCAAGAGTCAGAAGAGGACACAGTGTACCATACAGGCCACTACGGGCTGCTCTCAGAACAGAAGGAAGGCTCTGCAAAGAAGACTCCTGCCTGATCTCTAAAGTGGGATGGCACAATCTGCGTCCTACTAGGAGATGGTAGGTTACCGAAGCCTGTTACTTGGTGAGAAGCAAACTGTGTGATGGCCCGTGGTGAAGGGATTGCTTGGCTATAGAACCTTCTTTCTCTATGTCCCGACAGGATGTAATACTCAACTCTAACTTCAGGTCTTCCACTCCAGCACTTTCATGTATTTGGATCCAGGTAATCAAAAAAATGCAGGCCTGGACAGATGGCTCAGTGAGGAAAGATACCTGCTCCTAAGCATCATGACCTGAGTTTGATCTCCTAGGACTCACATGGAGGAGAGAACCTACTCCCAAAGGCTGTCCTCTGACTCGCCTCCATCAAATAACAAATAATTATAATTACCAGGCAATAGATGTACTTGCCTTGATTGTGGGACCACAGGCCTGTGTGCCTTTCTCACACCACTTTAGGCAGCTCTGAGGATCAAACCCAGGCCCATGGTACACCGGGCCGGCTACCCACCAGGTTAACTCTTTGGCTTGACACAACAACCGACAGAACTGCACCTACCAGTTGCAGCAACTGGGCAGCACAGAGGTGGACTTTCCAGCCTTGGGCACGGCAGGACACTCCCTTCTGATTAGCTATCTCTTGTAGCATAGCTTTCTTCTCCTCTGAAACCACACCAGATACAATCAAATATTGCATTTGTTATGAAAGCAAAATCATTTGGGTTCAAGCAGCTTAAGTGTTAATACTTTTCAAAATGTCTTTCCTCAAACATCTTTATGCATTTACAACGGGGGGAATAAGGGTCAACAATATGAATAAAACTTTCTGCATTTTATTTCTGAGACAGGGTTTCACCATGTGGGTCTGTATGACTTCACACCCACAGAGATCCACCATTACACCAGCTCCTTTTCTGCATTTTCATTGGCTCCACAGGAAAGTTTTTAAGACATACTCTGTTAACAGGGTGAGCAAGCAGGATAGCAAGCTCCTATGGTAATCTCACAGAGCAGAAATGGTCCAGCAAGCCGAGTCTTGTTCTATGTGTGGGGCTTAGCTAGAGAGCTGGACCAGAAGTTCTGGAAGCTTTTTGGAGTTACCTATTAATTTAAGAGGATTCCCAAGTGGGAACTGCATTTTTTTCTTTCTTTTTTCTTTTTTCAAGATAGGGTTTCTCTATGTAGCCCTGGCTTTTCTGGAACTCTCTCTGTAGACCAGGCTGGTCTTGAACTCACAGAGATTCACCTGCCTCTGCCTCCTGAGTGCTGAGATTAAAGTCATGTGCCACCAACCTAGTTCTTTTTTTTTGGCGGGGGGCACTGTATTTCTAAAGTGGAAGAAGAGAGAAATGATTTAGCTATATAGTAAGTGGGCAACACAGAAGTAGAGTTTCTTGCTTTGAGCACAAAGGAACATTCCTTTCTGATTTGCTATTTCCTGCAGTATGGTACTCTTCTACGAAACCATATACAAATAAACATAACTATAAATAAAATAAATACGATGTTATTACCAAGCCTGGGAGGCACAGATTAGGCTTGAGGGGTTCTTGTAAAAGGTGAGTTTAGTGTTGATGACTCTGCAGTAGGCCATCTACTCGGACTGTACTTCATAGGGGAAGCTGCTGGACAGAGTGCGCTCTCAATCAGGGTATGCTAGAGCTTTGTCCTTTCAGTTCTGAGGTGAACCTACTGTTCTACAAACTGTACTCATGAAAAATTATTCAATTGGCAATTATTAAAACACCAGTATTCCCCAGCAGACCTTGAAATGCTGTGTAGATAAGGCCGACTTTGAACTCTTGATCCTCTTTTCTCTACTTTCTGAGTCCTGGGATAGCAGGCGTGCTACTCTTCTGCTTTTCTGTGATGCTGGGAACTGAACCTAGAGATTCCTGCAGGCTGGGCAGGTACGCCACCAACTGAGCTCTAACCCCAACCCAGGCTGGCTTCCAGTTCATAATCTTTCTCAGTTTCCTGAACCCTGGGGTCAGGCATGTGCCAGCAGGTCTTGTCCTTTTACCTGTAGTGGTGCACACCTATAATCCCAATACTGGGAAGTTTGAGGCAGAAAGATCACAAGTTCAAATACTGCGTTTAAATAATAAAGTCCAGTTATTACCCAAGGCCTTGCACACATTATACAATTAACCATTAATCTGCGTCCAACATACTTCGTGTACTGAGACATTTCTTAGCAGGTGTCTTCACTGTATCTTCCTCCTTTTCTACATTACATATTTTGAAGTTCTCTATGCTTTGAATGGCTATATGATTTGTATCATTTCATTCTTGCTTTGTGCCTTCTCGTTATTCTTTTCAATTCTGCTAAAAGCTTTTTCAGAGAATGATTTTTGTGTGTATGTGTGTCATTGGTTTTAGTTGTTTTTTTTTTTTTTATTTTCAAGACAGGGTTTCTCTGTAGCTTTGGAGCCTGTCCTGGAACTAGCTCTTGTAGACCAGGATGGTCTCGAACTCACAGAGATCCGCCTGCCTCTGCCTCCCGAGTGCTGGGATTAAAGGCGTGCCCCACCACCGCCCGGCTTGGTTTTAGTTTTTATTCATAATCATAGACTTAACTCTGTGATCCAGCTAGACCTGGAGGGGAACAATGAAACTATGGAAGTCAAAGAATTGCAGCGAAAGCAGAGATTACGGGGTACTGTACACAGATGGGTTGGGGTGGGGGTGTTCTCTTGAGCCATAGAAACAATGACCTACTGGGTATACATGAAACTTAAAAGCAATGGAGTTGTCCAGTTGACAATGGTGATTTTGCTGGATTTGCTGTTCGTGGACTCATTGCTCCAGGACTATTCAAGCCTTCTTTTTTTTTTGGTTTTTCGAGACAGGGTTTCTCTGTGGCTTTGGAGCCTGTCCTGGAACTAGCTCTTGTAGACCAGGCTGGTCTCTCGAGCTCACAGAGATCTGCCTGCTTCTGCCTCCCGAGTGCTGGGATTAAAGGCGTGTACCACCACCGCCCGGCTCAAGCCTTCTTTTATTTTTCCAAAGACTGTTTTCATGTGCAGATGAAAAGCTGGGAACCATTTGTGCCTGGTGCAGTATTTGCCATGGACAATGTGCAGGCCCTGTATGCTCAGAGTTAAGTCCTTGCTGTCAGATCTCTCTCTGTAGATGGTCCGCCCTGGCACATGAATTCTACGAAACTTCTCTAGTGCTCAGAGCACATCGGTTTTCTACTGTCTTTGGCACAGTGTCTGAAAACAGGCTGAAGGAGCTCCGACGCAAGGGCTGGCCAGGTCCAAGAACAAGAAGAGCACAGTGGGATCAACCAAGGCTGTCAGCAAGCAGGGGACAGGGTCTGTGAGGTCTTGTTTCAGTGATTTGTTCTTTCTAGTTTTCAATTTCACTGTCGTCTGCGCTTATCTTTACTATTTACCCACTGTACTTCACTTGAATTTATTTTTAAAATCAAGATATTGATCAAATCTAGGTTATTTTGTCTTTTTTTTCTTCTTCTAAAGTCAGATGTAGCAGCACACAACTTTAATCACAAGAAAATCAAGTGGGTCTCTGTGAGTTCAAGAATCCATCCAGAGGTACATGGCGAATTCCGTTTAAATAAACAAGAAACTGACAGAGAACTTCCCATTTCAAAGTGCGGGAAAGTGAACGCTGAGCTGTGTGTGCTAGGCATCTCCTCATTCTTTAGACTCAATGTCATGCGGTTTACTTCCTGTGTTTTCCCCTATCCTCATCTACTTCACTTTCCTATGGCTGTACTTTGACAGTATTCTGTCTGCATTTATTTATATATGAATTGGATTTCAAAGTTCTGGTCAAGTAGTTCAAAGTTTAGCAGTAAAGAGGTGTGGTGACTGCATGTTTATACCCAAACAGAGACACTAAGTCATCTGCCAAGTTACTTTCCATGGGATAGCTTTTAAAGAGTAAGGCTCAATCAACAGTAAATCTTCATTAGTATGGGTTAAAATGTTCCTAGGCTAATCTCTAAACATTTACAGCTACAGAATTCTTGTAGTATGAGCAGATGTTACTTTCCACTGATGATCAATACTTTTTTTAAAAATTATTTTATGTGTATTAGTGTGAGGGTGTTGGATCCCCTGGAACTGGAGTTACAGACAGGTGTCAGCTGTCATGTGAGTGCTGGGACTTGAACCTGGGTCCACTAGAAGAGCAGCAAGTGCTCTTAACCACTGAGCCATCTCTCCAGCCCCAAGATCAATACTCTTAACTTTGAGAGTTTCACAGTACAATGGCCCTCTGAATGTGGGTTCCACATTTGCATATCAACAACATTTAAAAAGAAAAATACTATAGTCTGTAATGAGTACGTACACTTATTTTTTTCTGGCCACTAATTCCTAATATAGTTTACCAACTATTTACACATTTTCCTTATAGTTTGAATGTGAAATATTCCCTATAGACTCACCATGTTTGCTTGTTTTTGAGACAGGGTCTCATGTGTCTCAGGCTAGCCTCCAACATACAAACCCATTTGTCTCAGACTCTGAAGTATTGTGATTACACGTAGGAGCCACCTCCCACACTGGGCTTTATGTGGTGCTGGAGACTGTACCCAGTGTCCAATGTATGCTATACAAGCACGCTACCAGTCCTCAGCTCTTACTGTATTGGAGATGAAATGATCTTTTAAAAGACTATCATGTAGCAGTATTTTCAAAGTTATCAACCATTTTCATTAAATGCAGGCTTATTAAAATGTCACACGAGATGGCTCAGCGGTTGGGAGCACTGTCTGCTCTTCTAGAGGATAAAGCCCCAATTCCCATATGGCAACTCACAACTGCTTGTAATTCAGTTCTAGGGGATTGCCCCCTCTCCACGCAATACACCAATACACATGAAATAATTAAGTCATTAAAAAAAAAAGTCATATTAAAGTCCAACAACAAAATACCAAGCGTTTACCCTGGAGCAGTCGATTTTTAAGTTTTACTTTGTTTATTTACATCTGTTCCTGGTTTCCACGGAAGCCAGAAGACAGCACTGGGTTCCCTGGAACTGGAGTGATCTAATTATTTAGTTGTGAGCCATCATGTAGGTGCTGAGAACTGAACTGGGGTCTTCTACAAAAGCCACCAGTGCTCTTAACTACTGAGTCAAACTGCAATACAATTACAGGTTCTTCTGCAAGTACTGGGGAACCAAAGAGGTTAATGTCGCAGTAACTGGGGAGCTGTTACCACACAGAATTTATTATAACTGAGGCTTCTCCTTATTCATTTTACTGGGATTCCAATAAGCACACGTTTCTGGGAGCAAAGAATAATTTCCCACTGTTATATTCAACTGATACTGCATATTTTAGTTGGAAATTAGAGAACTGTGGTTCTTTTTATTGTGATTACCAAATAGCTTACATGTTATGCCATTTCATGAGTACTAGACATTTCTGAGGAAACTAACCTTTGACCCGGACGTCACTGTACCTCTGAAAGTGGTGGTAAGCAGCTTTCCAGGGGTTCCGATAATGACGAAGCAAAGTGATGGGAGGTCTTGGTCGCACTGGGACGTATCTCACTCCTTCTTCATCTATTCCCATGAGAAAACAAGAGGACATTACACGGCATATTATATATTTTACATAATTCTAAAGTTCAATTCCATTAAGTGAGATGCAATGACACCGATGCCCTGAGACGGACTTGACTGGGGTAAGAACTGGGGACATTCGCCCCAGTGGTCTTACCAATATACTCTTTGGGAGGAGACTTTCGTTTCTCCGTCTTCACCAAGAGGCTTTTGGCAGTGGATTTCTCATCATCAGTGCTGTTTGTCTCCATCATATCCCCTTCTTCTGTTGAGATCACGTGCTGCTGCTTTCGAGGCTTTTTCCTTGGAGAGGCACCAGGTGGTAGGTCACTTGTAGGCATTGACAGGTTGCTCGCCAGCAAAGCAAGAGATGGAGACACAGTGTTGGTAGCCAGAGGAGGCACTGCTGTTGGGGTGAAGTACACAAACCAGTGAGTACCAAACACTGGAAGGCTTCACTCAATTTCCAGAGTAACAGTTGCGAAGACAGCTGTCTGGCTAACAAGTACAGAGGTTTCTTCTGGGCTCGACAGTATGTAAAAAACTCTGAGGTAGGAGCTGTGAACAACTGCTTCCTACTATCCACCAGACAGTGTGCAGGAAAGCTCACACTAGTCTGAACCAGTGAGGACCACAAAGTGAGGACTTACCAATCACACAGGTTCATCTGAGTTTTCATTATACATCAACATGTTTCCTGTGTCACTTCTAACAGCCATAGCCTATACCACTATCACTAATAACTGCAAACTGCCCCACAGCTATCTTAATCACTAGCATTTAACAAAAAATATCCAGGAATTTCCTTTGAGTAGTGGCTCCCAGCAAACTTTACACATCACAAGGAACTATTGCCCGTTCGCCTTCCCATGAGTGGCTATTTTTTCTGGAGGCAGGGTTTTTCTGTGTAGTGCCTGGCTGTCCTGGAACTCGCTCTGTAGACCAGGCTGGCCTTGAGCTCAAAGATCCACCTGCCTCTACCCCCCGAGTGCTGGGATTATAGGCGTGTACCACCACTGCCCAGTTTAAGACCTCAACTTTTTATTTCCTTGTTTTTCCTGTGACCACACATACTCTCTTATCATTCTTCCAACAAAGGCTGACTGCTTTGGTCATCTCTGACACACTACTGGGTGGAGAGGTCCACTCCGTCCAGACTGTAAGTCTGGCCTCAAAGTTTCCTTCAAAGCCCGTTCAAGGTCAGGCAGGCCCAACTTTGTTTGTCAGAACAGCCCAGAAGGCACTGTGCACTTGAGAACAATTAAGAGGCAAACTATTTCCAACAGTGCCTCCTATTATTTATCTTATGGTATAAAGGTATTTATAAATAAAATAACTAATGAGATGCTCAGACATGAAAAGGATAAAAGGGGACCCTCGATCTAAAATCTCTCAGTAACTCAAACATCATAGCCAGTTAAATTCTGTTCAATGCTATAAACATCAATTTAATGCTAGTTAGAATAAATAACTATACACTATATACATCATAAATACTGTCTTATGTTTTCTGTAAGTTTTAGCCAGAAATTTACAAGGCCTAATAGTTTAACAGTACAGGTAATATTAAGTAGAATCAACTGTCAGCTTTGTAATTTGATGCATGAATTCTAATTTGTTTTAATAATAAAAACTCAAGAGTCAGATAGAGGGGCTAATGCTGAAAGATCAGAGAAGCCAAACAGCTAGTCACTAGTTCTTATCTCTACGAAATCCTCAGACAGTAACTCCAGCTGGCCTGTTAAACGTTAATATTCTTTCGGGAAAGCAGGCAAAGATAGGAAGATCTTGAGTATTCAGGCACAACTCCCAGCTAGTTGCATGCAATGAACTGCATGAGGTATCAAGATTTTCTGTAAAAATTAGTGAACACAGGCTAGAAAAAGTAAGAACAGGGCGGGGGGAGGGGTCGCACGGTTTAGAGGGCTGTGCCCACCTAAGCAGCTATGGTAAAGCTATCATACTGGGTACAGGCAACACAGCAATAAAATGAATCCTAATGACATTTATAGATCAGTGTCTTGCTCAACCATCAGAGAAACTTCCTCCTGAGGCAGTTGGGAACAAATACTGAGACCCACAGTCACACAGTATGCAGAGAGTGAAAGATCTTCAAGAAGAGGCCAGTGATTCCCTGTTCCATGGCTGGTTTACTTGGAATCCATGGCTAATCACCTTACTCACAGGCCCCATGGGCCTCATGTCCTTTTCCTGGTCTAACAAATGGGCCTTGTTTAGTTAACTGGTTATTAAACTTTGCCAAACAAGAACTAACTTGTGAAATTTTTGTACCTAAGAGCCCAATACAACCTCTGACTTGTCCTTAAGACAAGTGAACTGCCAAGTGACTCTATCTTGTCCTAGTTTTAGCTGACTGCATCTTGCACTTCCCGCATCTGCTCCCCAGTCCACACCAAGCAAACCCTACTGAGTAAAGCATTCTCATTCAAATACACCTGCAGCTTCTGAGGTCCTATGGTTTACAACACAGAACGAAGAGTTTTAAAACTTCAGAATCACTGTTCCCAACCCCGCATAATTTTGTTTTTGGGTCTCTATATACCATACCCTTTTTCTCTCTAGGCCCAACGTCCTTTCTGGCATGAGCCTACCGACAAATAGAGGACTTTTAATTTGACCTTCACTGGGTGGCATTCCCCTATGTCTTGTGTAGGTTCAACACTATCGCCCTTCTGGTGTAGGAGGTTCTTCTGTTCATGTGTTGCTTTTATTGGTTAATGAATAAAAAACTGCTTTGGGCCTGATAGGGCAGAACTTAGGTAGGTGGAGAAAACAGAACTAAATGCTGGGAAGAAGGGCAGAATAGAGATGCCATGGATGGATGCCGATTAGAATCTTGCCAGTAAGCCACAGCCATGTGGCGATATATAGATCAATAGAAATGGGCTAAATCAAGATGTAAGAGTTAGCCAATAAAAAGTTAGAGCTAATGGGCCAGGCAGTGTTTAAATTAATACAGTTTCTGTGTGGTTATTTTGGGTGTAAGCTAGCTAGGTGGCTGGGACGAACAAGTGGGCCCTCTCCATCACTTTTTATGATAAAGTCCTCAAAAGCATTGTTTGGGCTGGACATATGCCTATAAACTCAGCATCTGGAAGGCAGAGACAGGTGAACAAATTTAAGTTACACAGTGAGAACTTGCCTCAGAATAACAAACCAAGAGCTAGAAATGGAAATGTAGCTCAGTTGGTGGAGTGTTTGCCTACCATGCAAGCAGCCCAGAGACAAATCCCCCATTGACATAACAAACAAAACACAACACAACACAATAAAAACTAGGTGTGGTACTAGAAGCTGGTACTCCAGCATTTGTTAGATGAGAGGTAAAGATCAAGAAGTTCAAAGTCATCCTTAGACACAGTTTAAGACCACCTTGAGTCAGAGAGACCGTTTCAAAAATAAAAATATAAAACCCACAAAATGCTAGATATTATAGAATGTGATTCTAACCTCAGAAATGAGAATTTGAGGCTAGCCAGGAGAAAGGAAGAGGCAGAGACCCTATGTTTTTGGTTGTGAGCTAGCCTTTAACGGCTGAGCCATGTCTCCAGCCCGAGGCAGAGAACCTAAGCTGGATATGGTGATACATGTATGTAACTGCAGCACTGGAGAAGTAAAGGCAGAAGGACAGGCACTGCAGAGTTAGCACTGGCTACAGGGTTCAAGAGTCACCGCTCACCACACACTGGGCTCCAACCAACTGCATCTCTCTCCTAAAGTCAAGCATATCTGGGGCACTCCTGTCACGGGTGTTGACACTGACAGTTCTCTAAGCCTAGATGGTTCTTCTGCAGACATCATCAGGGCCAACACTTTGGTTGTTTCATGTGACTTTGGAAGGGTTACTTCCAGAGTGAGGCTCTTTTTTTTTTTTTCTTTGAACATTTATTTGTGTGTATGCCTGGGCATAGGTGGAGATCAGAGGAAAACTGGGTGTCAGATTTCTCCTTCTACCACGTGGGTCTGGTGGAATTCTCCGGTCATGGGATAGGCAGAAAGCATCTGGACTAGCTGAGCATCTCGCCAGTCCTCAATGAGCTTCTAACAGCCTCTTCTAAGTTTCTGTGTTAAGTTTTCATTGCCATGACAAAGCACACAGGGAAAATTGAAATGTATTTTATTGTTGTCACTACTATCACTATGGGTGTTGTGGGTCTAGAACCTAGGACCTGTGCACACTAGGCAAAATGCTCTCCCTCTAAGTCATGCTTTCACCCCACAACCTTTTGCAGACTCAGAATTTAGTCTATAGCTGGCTCCACTGTTTCTAGGCCCAGGGGTACAGCGATATAGACTTGCTCACCTCATAAAAGTCAGAAGGCAGAAAGAAGTGACTTAAGATGTAAGATTTGCCTGGATATAGATGGCACTATCGACCAGCTGGCAGGCCAGGATGGAGGAAGAAAAAGGTGGGGGAGGGAGAGGAAACTGCTCATTAGGGCAGCATAAGCTGTGCCACAGCCTCCCTCCTATTATGGACGAACCCACTGAAACCATGTGTACAAGTGAAGTCCTCCTTCAAACTGTTTGCCCCAGGTATTCAGTCCCAGGGATGACCCACGTGCCAACTTCCAAGACCTGCTTTGTTTTCCCCAGAGCACTTAGGATGCAGCTGAACAAACTGAAGTATCTGCCTTTCACATTTTGTCCCTTTTACTAGCACATAAGCTAGAAGAGGGTGACACATTTGATTTATCAAATGGTGCTATTTAATTTCAGTGCATTGTAGTTTGACACAGGACTACTACTGGCTTCTGGACAGACAGTAGTGGGGACAATGTGCCAATAGGCAGGTAACAGAAATGAGACCATTTCATTCCCCTCAGGGTTTTCCACAACATCTGTCAAGGGCAGTATTAAGGGAAAAAACCCATGGAATAATAAAAGTAAAAGAAGTGAATGTAAATAAATAGCAAGTGTTACTTGTTTGCTTATTTAATTTTTGAGATGGTAGCTCAGGGTAGACTGGAACTGTTATTCTAGGCTAGACTCGAACTCATGCTGCTTTAGTCTCCATGCCCTGAGATTCTAGGTGTTAAGTTACCTGGATAAACAATAAGTTTAAAAGCTATTATAGATGATGGAACATAGAGCATGGCAAACAGGCCTTTTCTCACACACAGCAGAGTGAGCACAAAACGACTTGACTTCCATACCAGATTTTCTATTCAGTAAATGCTACATAGTGATTAAGTTACTTTAAATAATCAGAAAACACATAATCCCATACTAAATTATTTAGCACACATACACCTAAAGAAAAACAAAATAAAAGCTTTTGGAGCCTGTACTGGAACTAGCTCTTGTAGACCAGGCTGGCCTCAAATTCACAGAGATCCGCCTGCCTCTGCCTCCTGAGTGTTGGAAAACAAAACCTTCAAAGTGACTAAAGTTTTAGGACTGAAGAACTGACGCTGAGGTTAAGCACTGGCGGCTCTTCCAGAGGACCTAGGTTAGGATTCAATTCCCAGCATCCACATGGCATCTCACAACAGTATCACAAGACCCGATGCCCTCTCTTGGCCTGTGAGGGCACCAGGTAAGCACACGGTGGTGCAGAGACATACAGGTGTGCAAAACATCCATATATATGTAAAATATCGATGGAGGAAAGAAAGAAGTGACCAGACTTTCACAAACTGGAAACTGAATTGAGAGGAAGAGGAAAATGGATAACAAACAATTTTAAGATTTTACTAATTGTGATCTTTATGAAGAGAATATTTTAAAAACACAAATCTTATAAAATCAACCCTGATAAGGAGTTTATTATCAACTAACAGTACTTAGCTAGGATCACTTTAAAACCCTTTAAATAATATTTCCTGAATCAGCACAAGGAAGCTATATTGAAAGATACACATGGGGAGATTTCTCTTATGCTTACAGCTCAGAATTAAAATTGCAAAAGAGCAGCTGGGCATGGTAGCACACCTTTAGCCCCAGCACTCGGGAGGCAGAGGCAAGCAGAGCTCTGTGAGTTCGAGGCCAGCCTGGTCTATGGAGCAAGTTCCAGGACAACAATGGCTGTTACACAGAGAAACCTTGTCTTGAAAAACCAAAAGAAAAGAAAAAAAAATTTCACGGGGCCAGTGAGATGGGTCAATAGGTATAGTCAAGCCTGATGACCCGAGTTTGATCCTTGGGGTCTGCCTGGTGAAGAGAACTGACTCCCCCAAGTTGTTCTGACATTCATGAGTGCGGTGGAACATGTGTATCCACACACACAAATGTAAAAATAAGTCCTAGAAAAACTTTTTTTTTCAAAAGTAATCTTTCATTTCTTAGAAATGAAGGGAAGAGAGCTGGCAGCAGACACTGGAAAGGTCACCTGGCTGACAGCCACAGGAGAGAACTAGGAACGAGTCTGCTTATAGTGATCTGAGAATGAACTTACTGGACACAGGCCTCGTGATGTCCATTGGTTCAACTTCTTCTTTTACTTTGATCTCAGGAACAGGAGGCCCCAGAACTGCGGACAGACTGCCACCCATGGGGGCCGATGGTGTCGGTGCAGCAGCAATGGTGGTAACGGGTGGGGTGACAGGGACTGCTCCAGGAATGGTGGAAAGAGCAATGGCTGGTTGGGACGGAGGACTGGCTGCCGCAATCATGCTTGGGATGGCTGGTGGAGGCTGCTGGGCAGTTGGTGGGACTGCAATGGTAGGCTGCTCAGCATTTTGGTTGGATATGGTCTCCAAGGACACTGTGACTGGAGTGGCCACAGATACATGCACTTCGGACTTAGGTTTGGCACTGAAACACAAGAGAGCATTATGTAGCATCTGAGACAAACTGTCTTACCTGGAAACAACTTGAAGGAGGGGAGTTTAATTCTTTTTATAGAGCACACACAACTGATACTCTATTTTCTAATTGTAGATATTCATCTTTAAGTTGACTCAGAAAGAAAATAGCTCTCTACTTACAGTATCAAAAGGCCCTGGATTCAGTTTCTAACACAGAAAAAAAATAAAAATAAAAAAACCAAACAATATAACAAAAATGCCACTACTGCCGGGCGGTACAGGTGTATGCCTTTATTCCCAACACGTGGGAGGCAGCGGCAGGAGGATCTCAACAAGTTTGAGGCTAGCCTAGCCTACAAAGAGAGTTCAGGACAGCCAGGACTGTTATATACAGAAACCCTGTTTCAAAAAACCAAACCAAACCAACCAAACAACAACAACAACCAAAAAAACAAAAAAAGCACCACCAAAACCGTATTTTTTAGTTTTGTTTTAAGAGAAAGTCTCACATATCATCCTAACTCTGGTTGGTCTAGAACTCACTTTGTAGACCAGGTTGGCCTCAAACTCACAACAGAGATCCACCCACTTCTACCTAAATGCTGGGATTAAAGATATGTAGCACCATGTCTGTTTTTAAGACTTTCTCTACTTTCAAGCTGCCTTTAAGCCACTCAGATGGTAAGGGTTTATCATTCCTTCTTTGGTGTCTTACTTTCACTCTTACTCTCTCACAATTAAAATGACAGTAGCCAGAATACTCATTTATTAGACTTTTGTGTATAGTGCCGGGGGACTAAACACAGGCTCTCACATGCTAGTCTAGTGTTCAACCACTAAACTATACTCCCAGTGTTAGTGCAATCCTTTAAGAAACATCGGATTGTTTTCTTAGTTTATATGAGGCCTTTGGTACAATCCCCAGCACAATTTACAAAATAAAAATAACAAAGTCAAATCATGCAGCCCTTATACTTTAATGGGTTAATGAATTTCTATTTCATCTAGAAAAAAAAAACCCAAAGGCTTTGAAATGGGCTTTAAAGATTTATTTATGTGTGTGCCTATGTGAATGTATTTGCATCAAGCGTGTGTGTAGGTGTCTACTGAGGCAGAAGGCACCAGATCCTCTGGAACTGGAGAGAGATGGTGGTGAGCTACCTGATATGGGTGCTAGGAACTGAACTCAGATCTTCTGTAAGAGTAGTACACTCCTAATCACTTGGCTGTGTCTCCAGTCCCTTGTTTTATTTTTCTGAGATAGCGTTTCACTAGACAGCTCTTGCTGCAGGCATGAGCTACCATGACTGGCTCTAATCTACTTTGTACTGCTCTCCTCTTACACTAGGCTGGCCTTCCTTGATGTTCCTCTGTATTCCTAGAATCTAGGCAGTTTTCACCTTGCATTATAACATGTATGCAAATTACAGCCAATGTTGTTACACAGAGAAACCCTGTCTTGAAAAACAGACAAACAATCCCCAAGTAAACAACTTGTAAAACTTCTATTTAGGGTAGTGGGTATGTGTAGATCCAGCTCCTTGGGAGGCTAAGGTAGGAGGACTACTTGACCCCATGCATTGAAGACAATCCTGGGAAACACATCAAGACTCCAGTCCAAAACCAAATTATCTATGTGCATAAACAGAAAAAGGCATGGAAGGACAATTATTGTAAGTGCATTCGATTAACATTACTGTGGAGAGCAGGACTGGTAAAGTGGATGGGGACAGGATGATTTTGACTTTATGCATGCTTTAAGTATACATACATATACATGTGTACACACACACCCTCCAACTTTTCATTTTTAAATTTTAACTAATTTACTTTTATTTTATTTAATTTTAACTTTATTTTTAAAAGACTGTCTTTCATTTGTGTGTCACTTTCCCTGGAATTGGAGTTATAGGTATTTGTAAGCAGCCAATGTGGGTGCAAGAATCAAGCAGACTGCTAAAAGAGTAGCAAGCATTCCTAAGTGCTGAGTCCTTCTCTCCAGACCTATGTATTTAAAAAAAATCTTCATTTATTATTGGGGGTACATGAGTGCCATTGATACACATGTATTATGGGGGTCACACAAGAGTGTCATTGGTGTACATGTATTATGGGGGTCACACACAAGAGTCATGGTGTACATTTATTATGGGCACACATGAGTGTCATGGTGCACATGTATTATGGGTGATTACACACCCATGTTATGGTGCACACTTGGAATTAGAGAACGACTTGAAGGAATCAATCCTGTCTCTACTATGTGGGTCATCAGGCTTGATAGGTCATCTTTACTCAGAGCCTCCTTGCTGACCCTGCCTTTTATCTTTAAAGATTTATTAACTTAACTTTTGAGGGATTTGGGGGTCAAACTCAGGGCTTCATTTATATCAGGCAAGCATTCAACTATTAAGCTGTCCCCCCAGTCCAAAAGAAATGCCTCCACCCTCATAATACAGTCTGATAACTTTTTCCCAACATTTTAGTATTACTTTGGGATTATGGTACAGGAGGGATTCTCCTGTCTCACCTTGAGTGTTGGGATTAAAAGAGTGCCACACCATGTCTGGATTATGATGACATTTTGTTTATCTATGTATATACCATGTGCACACATATATATGTATGAGGAAATGTGCATGTCTGTGTGGAGGTCAGAGGTTGACATCAGGTGCCCTTTTTGATCATTTGACATTTTTTTTTAACTTAAAATACTTTATTCATTTTTATTTTGTGTGTATGACTATTTACCAATACGTATGTAAATGTACCACATGACTGTCTAAAGAGGCCAGAGGAAGGCACTGGATTCGCTGGAACTGGAGTTATAGATGGACATGAACCCCATGTTGATGCTGGGAACTCTTCAAGAGCTGCAAGTGCTCCTAACTGCTGAGACATCTAGCCACACCACTCCCTTTTTGCAGTGTGTGGTTTTGTTTTTTTTTTTTTTTTTTGAGATAGGGTCTCATGGTGTAGTCTTGGTTGGCCTGAAACTTGCTATGCAGATCAACTGGCTATGAACTCATAGAGATTTGTGGTGATATTTTGTGCTGTAACAAAGCTTGCCTAAAGATCAGAGTACAGACCTAAGCCAATAATTAGCTATATAGGCCAGGCAGTGTTGGTACACATTTTTAATCTCAGGTGACAGAGTTAGCTGGATCTCTATGAGTTCAAGGCCACCCTGGGCTACACTAGACTGATCCAGTCTCAGAGAGAAACGGAGCCAGATGGTTGTGGCTCACATCTTTAATACCAGTACTTGGGAGTCACATGCCTTTAATCCCAGGACTAGGGAAGGAGACAGAAAGGGATATGGCTGGGCAGGAGGAAACAGGAGCTCATGGCATTCAGTCTGAGAACTTGTAGAGTCAGGATGCCCCATTCAGTCTGAGGATTTCATAGAGGTGAGAACTCTGGCTGTTCTGCTTCTCTGATCTTTCAGCTTTCACCCCCTAATATCTGACTCTGAGATTTTATTATTAAGACCAATTAGATTTGTGCTACAGAGATTCACCTGCCTCTGCCTCCTAAATGCTGGGATTAAAGGTGTGCGCCACAAAGCTCAGCTCTACTGTGTTTATAATTTTAATTATATGGGAAGTTATAGGCAACTGTGAGCTGCCTTATGTGGGTCACGAGAGTCAAACTTGTCCTTTGCAAGAGCAGTATGAGCTCTTAACTACTGAACAATCTCTTTAACTCTACCTTTCCTTTGAGACAAGACTTTTCAGTGAACCTGAAGCTCACTGTTGGCTACACTGGCTGACTGGGAAGTTCAGGGATACAGCAGCCTTTGTCACCTAGCACCTGGCTTTTCTGTGGCTGCTGAAGATCAGAACTCAGGTGTTCACATTTGTGATGAAGGTAGTTTACGAACAGCAACCTCTCCTGTCCCATGATGCCATTAAAAAAAAAAAAAGAACTGGGTGTTTATTATGATGCAGGCTCCATGTTATGTGTTTTAACATTTAAATATATTAGAATGATATCAGGTAGATGTTAGCTAATAGGAGTGTGTTCACTCTATAAATATTACAAATGGTAATAGGCAAGGTTGAGAAGGTGCCCAGATCATGAAGTTGGAAAAGCCATTCATTATGCAAAGAGGCACAAAAAAAAAAAAAAACCCTCAAAGTGTGAAGTTGGTCATATTAAAATTTACTACACAATGATACATGACTTAAAGTACGAGTGACGAAAACGTATGAGCTCACCCTGCAGGCCTAGGTGACCCGGATGCACTCCGCATAGAACTTTCTACTCGAGGACTAGCCACATCAGGAGGCTGAGGAGGGAGGAGGGTTTTCCGAACTGCCATTCTGAAAAAAATAGAGACAAATCCAGAAAATGTAGTGCAAGATACATTTGCCAGGTACATCTGCTAAAAATAAAAGTATTGCAACGACAAGGCTTTTTATTTGTTGTTTCTTGGTTTATATTTGAGACAAAGTCTTGAAGGGTCCAGGAATAAAAATGTAGAAATATAAAATTTTAAGTCTAAAGAAATGGGAACTGACAGCCATCAACTCTGTCAGCATGTAAGGATTAACTTTTAACAATGGTTTTCTTTACTTTCAGCTGGTACCTCTGGCTATGACCAACGTTTAGCTTTTTACAATGGCTCTCTAGAGCTAGGGGGTTAAGTTTTATTTTATTTTTTTAAATTTTTATGATAACCCCCCTGACACTTACAACTGCATGGGCTAAAACTAACTTTTAATAAAGGTTTGTACAGGACTCCTACTATACATCCCATCCCATAAACTTTAACCAAATGCTCTCACGTGACTCTTGGCATTGTTTCGTATCCTTCTCTGCTTTGGGAAACCAGTGCCAGAAAAGCTGCAAAGTTCTTTGTAAACACTATTTGCTGTGGAAGAAACCTGCAGCTTCTGTAAATACAATTTGGCTGAAACCTCATTAGAAAAATTTGTAAATCTTAAAATGCAGTATGTCTTTAAGCTTAACCTTGAAATTGTAAAAATCCCTTTGTTTGTGCCTAACGCTTACTTCTTACTATAAAAAGGGGTCCAGAACCTGCCCCCACTGCCACAGTTTCAGAAGCCCAAACTCTGGCTGTGGTCCCAGTTAGCTGGTAAGGTTTTTGTGCCCCTGGGTGATTTTTGGAATAAAGTTTGCTTCTGGTTTCATAGATCTCAGTGGTCTGTCTCCAATATTTGTGCTCTCCCAGAACCAACATTCTCTGGATGTAACCCTGGCTGGTCTGGTAATTACTATGTAGACCAGGTTGGTCTCAAATTTACTTTGCTCACCCTTCTTTGTTTTCATGAATGACGGAATTACATGTATATATCATCAATCCATCAAGCATTGTTTTTCTTGATACAGTCTTGTTAAGTATTTCAGGTTGGCCTTGAACTCTGGATCCTCCTATCCTAACCTTCTGAGGAGTGGGACCACAGACGTGTGTTACTACACCAGGCTGAAATAGCTTTTAAACAAAATACAGCAAGTTCCTTGGCCCATTTCTATTCTTTTCCTGTTACAAACTCCAAGGGCAACCACATCATGACTGATTCCAGCTGCTTCTAGCATGACATATTCCATCTCTTGTTATTATTAAAATCCATTTCAAGGTGTTCACAAACATTACCATATACTTCTATACTAAGAACTGACCACAGAAGAACCGGAGGACAACTGTGTTTGTTGTGCGAGAGAGGCCACACAAGGTTCTGGTTGAGAGCATATCCTGGGCTTTAGTGGAATGGATGCCAGAAGCGACCTCACTACATTTCATTTGATAACAGTTGTGGGACCAAGTACCAGATAAGAATGTGTCATTCAGGCACAGGGATCTGCCCGGGTACTGGATTTTCTCCCAGCCCACCCCAGCTCCGCCTTCCAGCTGCGGGGTCCTAGGATCTCACAAATAAGCAGGCTCCAGGGCTGAGGTTCTGGGGACCGGGGAGTGAGCACAGGGAAGCAGGGGTTATTTGTCCCATGGTACTGCATCCACTAAGCCCACACTTTTGCCTCTGAGATCCTGGAGCAACAGGGGGCCCTGATCTAGTCCCAGCAGAAACATCTGGAGGTCCCAGCAGAAACATCTAGAGGAACCATCTGGAGGAGCTAGCATCTACCAAGCTTATGCTTTTGTCTGCGGGGCCCTTGGCCAGTGAGTGGCACTGATCCAGTACCAGTTGAGCCATCCATTCGGTGACATTAGAATCAACACCACAACCTGCTTCAGGGAGGAGGTGATCTGAG
>JAQHUG010000516.1:18377-70958 GCA_028555095.1 Dicrostonyx torquatus | reverse complement strand
CAGGGTATCCTGCCCCATATCAGGGAAGTAGACGGAGGGCGGTGGGATGGGGGGGAGCGGGAGGGCCCGGGACAAGGGGAGTAAATGTAAATTTTTCTTTTAACAATAAAAAAAAAAAGAATGGGCTTGAGAAAGAATGGCAGAATTAGAGTATATCATTTTCAGTGCCTTTTCACTGAGCTATTAGCATTCTGTCTCTTGATAAGAGACTAATTATCTCCTTATTAAGCAAGCACTCATCCCAGAAAAAGCACTAAATACATAAAGAAACTGAATCTAACCAAACTTTTATTTTTATTACTATTATTTTAAAAATTACATTGTGTGTGCATACATGTATATGTGTCATAGTTCTTGTAGGTATTAGTTCTCTCCTCCTACCATATGAATTTGTTCCAAGGATGAAACTAAGGTCATTTGGTGCAGGGGAATTGTCTGTATTCTGTCAGTCATATTTTAAATAAACGCTGATTGGCTAATAGTCAGGCAGGAAGTGTAGGTGGGAAAACTAGACACGAAGTAGAGGTGGGGCAATGAGAACAGGAGTATTCTGGGAAGAAGGAAGCTCTTTCTGCAGTCCTGCCCACACCACAGAAAAAGCAAGATGTGATCTGCCCCGCTGATAAAGGTACCGAGCCATGTGGCTAACATAGATAAGGATGATTAGTTAATATAAACTACAAGAGCTAATAAGAAGCCTGAGTTAATGGGCCAATCAGTTTTATAACTGATGTAGACCTTATGTGATTCTTTGGGACCTAATGACTGTGGGACCTGGTGGGAGGAAAGAAACCAACCAGGCCCTCATGTTACAGTCATTAGCTGTGGCAAGAGCCTTTAACTGAGGCGTCGTATGTCTGACCCTTATAGATACACATAACAACTTCCATAAAATGCATAGGCTAAAACAAATGCAACAAAATCATTAGGTGTATTCAACAAAACTTACAGACTATGAACATGTAATTTTTGTACATGTAAATTTAACTTGAGAATAGTGTCTTTGTTACTATTTTGTGTATGTGCATTTTGTTTGCATGTATGTCTGAGTACCACATATGGGCCTGGTGCCCTCAGAGGTCAGAAGAGGGCATTGGATCCCTTGGAACTGGATTTACAGATGGCTTTGAGACCAGGTCAGTGCCAGGAATAGAACTTTGGTCCTGGAAGAGCAGTCAGTGCTCTTAGTCACTGAGCCATCTCTCTAGTTCAGTGTAAGCAGGTCTTTGAAATGCAATAAACTGAACATTTTCAGTAATATTACTATAAATTCAGGGTTTTTCTTAAATGTAATCACTAGCACTTGAGAGCAGAAAGGAGAATGGGAACTGAGGCAGACACAAAGATAAGGCTATTCAATACAGAGAGAGACTAGAACCACTAGAGCCAGGACAGAGGGATGAACACACATTCAAGAAGGTTCAGAAGGAACTACTGTCACCATACAGACAGGAGACT
The DNA here is from genome assembly GCA_028555095.1 of Dicrostonyx torquatus. Classification (NCBI taxonomy): domain Eukaryota; kingdom Metazoa; phylum Chordata; class Mammalia; order Rodentia; family Cricetidae; genus Dicrostonyx; species Dicrostonyx torquatus. The sequence goes on along the minus strand of JAQHUG010000516.1, from coordinate 69,500 downwards.
AGAACTGTTTGGTAACATATTTCTGTTGCATTAAGCCACCAAATTTTGGTGATGATGAAACAGTGGTCTCTGAGAAAAGTCCATAGAGAGAATCAAAAAGACCAAATTTTTCTAATATGCCAACTTCAAGAAATCTAGGTATGGTAGAATATACTCATAACTTGAGCACTTGAGAGATTGAGGCAGGATAGTGGTGAGTTCAAGGCTAGCCTGGAGCTATGGAGACTCTGCTTCTAAAAGACAAACAAACAAAAAATCCCCACCAAAACCACTATAAAAAAAATAACAAAAAACTCCAAATAATAACAAAACAAACAAAAGCTGACAGTGATTTAAATACTATAAAACAGAACTTGTGATACCCCAACTCAGTAGAAAATTGAATAACTGGCATTTGATGCCAGTTAAGTTGTCTTCCCCTATTTTTAAGTATGCATATTCTAATAAACACATATAAAATACATAGAAATAATGTGATCAAAATTTGCTTCAAATTAATAAGGTAGAAGATGGTAAGAGCTGGAGATAGCTGAATGGTATATAGCTCTTGTCTAGCATACACAAGGCTCTAGATTTGATACTCAGACCATCACAATCAATCAATTCAATCAACCAACTAAATAAGCAAAACACCCAAATAGTGGGGAAAGGTGACAAACACCTGTGTTCCTAGCACATGGTAAGTGAAGCAGGACTGAGGATTCTAGGCTGTCCTTGATGACATAGGGACTTTGAGGTCAGCCTGGCTAGCTACACAAAAGTCTATTCAAAAAGCACTACAGAAACGGGGGAAACAGACAGTGTCTCCAGCAATCATAAACCAAGTGTGGTGGTGGGTGTATATTTCCCAGCACTCCAGATATGGAAGCAGGAGGATCACAAGTGCAAGGTTGTTCTTCGCTAGTTTGAAGCTAGCCTTGGCTATACAAGACTGTATATTAAAGCATGCTTTAGACAACCAGGCTGGCTTCAAATTTACAGACTCACCTGCCTCTGAAACCTGAATGTTGGAATCAAAGGCATGCACCACCATACCTGGCCCTACATTTAACTTTTGTTTTTTGTTTTTTCCAAGACAGGGTTTCTTTGTAGCTTTGGAGCCTGTCCTGGAACTAGCTCTTGTAGTCAGGCTGGCCTCAAACTCATAGAGATCCGCCTGCCTTTGTGTGCCACCACCACCTGGCTATATTTAACTTTTTATTGTACCATTATAAACTTTTCCAAAAGAATAAACATGAAAACAAACAAGCTAAACCAAACTATCTACCAAACATTGGCAAAAAACATCAAAATCAAACCAAACTAAAGTTCCTGAGATATAACCTGGAATTAACCTAACTTCTAGTAACAAGAATTGATAAGGACGCGGACACACAGACACACATACATAGACATGTATGTAGATATGCATACACACCTTTTGCTGCTAAGAGTATAAACAGGTCTAGCCTTGTGGGAAGTCATAGGCAGATGTACATACATGTGAGTGCAGACACACCCATGACCTAGCAAATCCTAGTATTTAACAAGGTGCATTCATGTACAAGTCAGAACTCACATGCAAAACTGTAAGATAAAGTGTGGTCCACTGAAAAAGTAATAACATTTATCCAAGCCTGATGATCTGAGTTCAATGGCTTGGGTCTACATAGCAGGAGATCCAATTGCTGCAATCTGTCTTGACTTCCACATGTGCACCAAGGCATTTGTGTGCATGTGCACATGCACACATTCAAGCACACACAGTAAAACAAACAAACAACCACATTAAGATAATATGCAAAAATCGGTAAATAATCCAGATCTCCTGTCCTGGTTGGATTTTTGTCATCTTGTCATAAGCTAGAGGAACCTCAGATGAGAAAATGCCTCTACCCTGTAGGCAAATCACTGAGGAGGGCACAGTCCATTGTGCGTGGTGCCAGCCCTGGGGGCAAGCCTGTAAACATACTTTGCCATGGCTTCTGCTCTGCCTGAGTTTCTGCCCTGACATCTGTTTAAGAAGCACTGTAATCTGTGAGGTTACACAAACGCTCTCCTCTCCAAGCTACTCTTGGCCGTTGTGTTTACCACAATAACAGAAACCCAACTAAGGCAAACACTGGCACTATGCTTATGAGACACTGGGGTGACCGACCATGTTGTTTCTGAGAGTCGTGCAGGGACTTTGGAATTTTAGTCCAGAAAAGCCACTGAGTGCTCAGAGATTAAAGGGCTGCTACTGTGGCAGCTTGGAATGCTGAGAGCAGGGCAGACAGCGCAGGCCTGGCTTGTGAAGTTCAGGGACAAGCAAAGACTCTATTGGGGCTGTGTATGTGCTAAACATTTTAAAATTAAGAATCCATGGGCTGAAGACATGGTGTAGTAGTTAAGAGTACTGGCTGCTCTGCCAGAGGAACCAGCTTCAATTCCCTGAACGTACATGGCAGCTAACAACTGTCTGTAACTCTGATGCACGTTTCTGGCTCTAAGGCACTGTCCACACATGATGCATAGGCATACTTTCTGCTAAATACTTACATACATTAGAAAACCGATTCTGGTCAGCTGGAGCTGAAGAATCAGCTGTGATTAACAAGAGAACAGCATCATTGAGGCAAAATATTCTGGGAAGAGTTTTCTCAAGGCCAGCACACAGAAGGTCACACGTTTAGCACACGTTAAGGTCAGAACACTTTTGAGAGTCAGTTCTCACCTTCCAGATTGTTGAGGCAGAGATTTTTGCTTCTGTTACTCCAGGGACTCTTGAGTTTCCAGACAATTTTCCTGTCTCTACCTCCAACTATAGGAGTACTGAATTAACAGATGCATGCCACTACATTCAAAATTTTACAAAGGTTTCAGGGCTCTTAGGCTGTCAGGCTGGTACAGCAAGTATTCTTGTATTCTTGTACAGTATTCTTGCTGTACCCACTGAGATCTCTCTGACCTTGGTCTCTCTTTACATAACTCCATCCAGGCTGCCCCAACTCATGCTTCTCCTGCCTTGGCAGGCAGCGTGTGACACCACGTATAGCAGGACATTCTCTCAATCATTTCCATTTTCTCAAAAACTTAAAGAGCAATTCATCAGTAAGAGTGCAGGTTGAGCAGGGAGGCTGGCTGCTTTGTAGATAGGAAAGTACAGTTTGGGACCACTGGGAGAGCCTAGTGGATGTCTGTGAGGCTGAGCACAGGGAAAGAGAAGGGCCAAGCGGTGGCGATATTTGAGGAAATGGCTGTAAACGACCACATTAGATGAGGGATTCTGGGGGCCAAATTCAGGTCCTCATGCGTCTGTGAGTAGTGCTCCAGCCACTGAGCGCTGTTCCCAACCCACACCAATTTATTTTAACTTTCTACTATGACACTGGGGTTCATAAAGAGCAAGTGTTCTACAACCAAGCTATACCCCAGTCTTGTAAAATTTTATCTCATCTTAATTTTTAACTTTAAAACATATGCTGAACTCAACTATTGTAAAAGTTCTCATTGTGTATTAAAAAAAGCCTATGTATGCCGGGCGATGGTGGCGCACGCCTTTAATTCCAGCACTCGGGAGGCAGAGGCAGGCGGTCTACAAGAGCGAGTTCCAGGACAGGCTCCAAAGCTACAGAGAAACCCTGTCTCGAAAAACCAAAAAAAAAAAAAAAAAAAAAAAAGCCTATGTAAAAGCTCCTTCTTCACTATAAATTAGCTGAGAAGTCAACACAGATTAAGTAGTCTGTAGAACAATGGTCCAAGACCAGCAAAGGGTAGGACAAGATGAACAAGTGCCTGTGGACGCTGTGGAGGGGTCTCTGAGTGGAGAGGTGTGGGTAAGGAGGAAGAAGGCCACAGAGTCCGCTGCTACTGCTGTCAACTGTGAGTATTCTACTGCCCTCCATTTCTCTCATCTCTCCAGATGAAATTCCACTAAATGAGGACAGATGTTCTGCTTAACTTCCTTTTCTTTTCTATTCTTTTTTTGGGGGGGGGGGGCGATTACAGGGTCTTATATAGCTCAGAGCCCAAGCTGGCTCTAATCTGTTGTAGTGCAGAGCTGACGATGTCCTTAAAATCCTGATCCTCCTGCCTCCTCCTAAACACTGAGATTACAGGCTTGAGCCACCACACCTGGGTTTATTTTCTGTTCTTTACTTTTCAGATTCCTTATAATCTGCTGAGTTTTCAATTTCTAATATACTTTAAATTTCAGTTTGTTTGTTTTTTTTTTGAGACAGGGTTTTTCTTTTTAGCCCTGGCTGTTATGGAATTTGCTCTGTAGACCAGGCTGGCCTTAAACTCACAGAGATCCGCCTGCTTCTGCCTCTTGAGTGCTGCGATTAAAGGCTTGCCTAGTTCTACCTGTATCAGCCCCCCAAATGTTGGTTCTCAGGTGTGTGAAGAAGCTCTTACTCTTCTATGAATGAGCCATTTGTATACTATCTATGCTCTTGTTCCAAAGGTCATGATTTCTTCTGCTTTTCTAAAGGTATCAGATAGTTTTTTGGTCTTTGTTTATTTGAATTTCATTTTTCCTGTCTTGTCTTCGCACACTCCCACGTCCTTTGTGGGTCTCAGGCTTCTCTCTCTTGTACTGTTAACTACCTGTCATAACTAGTTGTCTATGGTGTTGTGTCCATGATTAATCCATCAGGAGATTAAAGAAGCAGTTGGTCTTCTGAGCATGTAGGAGGCGTTGTCTACAATGCATTTCATTTGGCTCCTGTGCTGAGAACTTCCCCTCAGGCTGCAGGCAGTGTGCTCCATAGGATGCTAGGCTTTGCTTGTGCTTCAAATTTTAGCTTACGCTCCTTAAAACAACGGGCCCCATCTTTAACCCTGTTTCTTCTTGTCCTCTCCAAAATCATGCAGCTTCAAGTAAGAATGCATCTCAACTTTCTGCAAACATTTGGCCTCCTCCCAACTGAGGATGTGACCATGGATTGCTGCTTTTCTTCTCCAAAGGTTGTTGCAGCTGTGACCTCTCCTGTTTTCTCCATCCTGGGTACTTGCAATCTTTTTTTTTTTTTTTAGGTTTATTAGTTTTATTTTTTGTGTGTGCCTGTTTTGCCTGCAGGTGTGTGCACCACATGAATGCCTAACATCCAAGGAGATCAGAAAGCATCAGATCCTCTGGAAGTACACTTACAAGTAGGCTGATAGTCACCATGTTAGTGCTGAGAATTGAACCTGTGACCTCTGCAAGAGCAATAAGTGCTCTGAACAGCTGAGCCTCTGTCACCCCAGTGCTGGGATTAAAGGCCTGTGAGGCACCACTGCCCTGAGAGTGTGTGCTCTTAACCGCTGAGCCATGTCTCTAGCTCTGTCTTCTATTTTTTATTAGTGTTATTTTACCATGGGCTAAGCTTTTAAAAAGAACTTCTTTACAAAGTATTCCTAATAAGAAAAGGCAGTAACTCTGAAAGTCCTGCGCTGACCCTCATTATACTTTACTCTTCCAGTGTTGACGCCCAAGCAGACTGAGCTGGACGCTCTGCTAACAGGAGCGCTCACATCCCACCATCTTCAACAGCACAAGGCTCCCTACACCGGAAGGCATCTAAAGCACACAAAAATACTGTCCTGTCACTAAAAATCAGCCTTAAGATGCTTGAAAAATCACTTTCCTTAGCAACATTTCATGTTTGATGAGAAAAAAAGGTCCTCATTAAGAAAACCCTAAAACAAACCCAAAGCCTTAATTACAAGGGTAATTAACAGTCCTGGTTAGACTTTTGGCCCTTTCTTGTGTTTTGTTAACTTGGCAAAAGTTCGAGTCATTAAAGAAGAGAGAACCTCAGCTGAGCAAACATCGCCATGATCCTGACCTGTGGGTAAGACTGCATTTTCGTGATTAATCATTGATATGGGAGGGTCCAGCTCACAGTGGGTGGTGCCACTCCTGGGTAGGTTGTATAAGAGCAAGCTGAGCAAGCCAGGAGATCTAGCCAGAGAGCATCACTTCTCTCTCTATGGCTTCTGCTTCAGTTGCTACCTCCAGGCTCCTGCCTTGTGCTGCTGCCCTGACTTCCTTTATGATGAACTCTGATGTGGATGCCAAAGAAACCCTTTCCTTCCCAGGTTGTTTTTGGCGACGGTCTTTACCATAGCAACAGAGACAAACTAAGACTTCTAAAGCTAGAAAGAACTCTAAGCACACAGTATACAATACATGCTTGACACCATTATCCACCGACTGGAAGAGTCCTGATGTAGTCTGAGCAGAATGCAGCTCCCTGAGCAATCCTGTGTTTTGGAAGAATTTCTATTAATTTATTTTAAAAAGTTATGTGTATGAGTGTTTTGCCTGCACATATGTATGTGTACCATGTGCATGTCTGGTGTCTAGAAGAGGGCATCAGATCCCTGGAACTATGGTTGAGATGGCTATGGCTGGGAATGCTATGTGGGTGCTGGGAACCAACCCCAGGTCCTCTGCAAGAGAAGTAAGGTCTTCTCTCTAGACCCTGGAGAAAAATCTGAAGTGTAACAGAGATAAAATTAAGTTGTTACTGGCACTGGATGTAAGAATCTATTCTTTATGCCAAGTACACTTCTGAATCTACTCACCCATCTGTGGCAGGTTTTTTCCGTAGTATGCTTGGCCGGGGAGATGAGCCCTGGGCTGGGCTGTTGGTGCTAGCACTCTGACTATGAGTCTGTACCACAGTTGTTGCTGCTGGAGAAGCACTGAAAGGATTGCTAATAGGATTGGCTACAATTGTAGCTCCATCTGCCAACACCACTGTTGAAAGAGAAGGGAGGACAAGAGAAACATGACTTTACTGAAATGCCATATATGACATACAAAAGACCACTGAGAACCCTGGCATTAGGTATTCTCATTATAAATGCCCCATGTGAGAGGATAACTAGAGCTGTGGCTTAGCTGTCTGGCATATACCTAGCACATTTCAAGTTTTTTTTTTTAAATATTTATTTATTAATTATGTATATAATATTCTGTCTGTCTGTATGTATGTCTGCAGGCCAGAAGAGGGCACCAGACCCCATTACAGATGGTTGTGAGCCATCATGTGGTTGCTGGGAATTGAACTCAGACCCTTGGAAGAGCAGGCAATGCTCTTAACCACTGAGCCATCTCTCCAGCCCCCTCAAGTTTTGGTTTTGACCCCTAGAAAACTCCTGTCCTCAAATGAACAGCACAGCACAAGGTTCATCTGCCTACAAGGCACAGTGGAAAAAGTTACCAAGTTTACTAATACAGATTATAATACTATTTATCTGTTGTTGTTGTTTTTTAAAAAAATAGATTTTTACTTTATGTGTATGAATGTTTTGCTTGACCACTTCAGTATCCTAAGAGCTGGTATGGGTATTATTATCTTCTTGAAAATACATTAGAAAAACAGCTAATTAATATTTCAAGCACAATGACTCATTCCATTTTATATGATTATTCTACTAGTCTTTTGTTGTGAACATTAGCAATATTAAGGTGGCATTAAGATTTTACTACTTTGCATACAACACTGAAGAAATGGAAAACTGAAAACATTATAAAGTAAATTTTGCTCTTTTAATGTTGTGTTTTTTTTATAGAACTCTTCTGCCTAAGTGCAAATACTATTTCTATGATTTATTTCTATTTTCATTTTATGTGTATAGGTGTTTTTCCGACATGTATGTCTGTGTACTGTGTGTGTGCATTGCCTGAAGAGGCCAAGAGATGGTGGTGGAATTCCCTGGAACTGGAGTTACAGAAGCACTGTTACTTGCTATTTAGGTGCTGGGCATCAAAACTGGGTCTCACATGCTTATTTATTTTAGACAGGGCCTGCTCTCTCTATCTATCTTATCTATCTATCTATCTATCTATCTATCTATCTATCTATCTACCTACCTACCTACCTACCTACCTACCTACCTATTTGAGAAAGGGTCTCAGCTATGTAGACCCTGACTGTCCTGGAACTTGCCTGGTAGATCAGGCTGACCTTGAACTTACATAGATCCACCTGCCTCTGCCTCTCAAGTGCTGAGATTAAAGGTGTGCACCACCTCTCTGGGTTTACACATACTACTTTAAATGTGAAGCTATAGGTAAATTCTAGGTAGCTTAATTTTAAAAGGTAAAACTAAACACTGGAGACATGACCTGAGGCCACAAGCCTGAAAGTGGCAGGCCCAAGATTAAAATCCAGATTTACTTTTTTTCTTCCAGGCTGAGAGATAAGTTGACTTATTCCTCTCATGTATGCATATATAAGGACAACTTTGATTTGGTCCTCTCTTTCCACTGTGTGGGTACTGAGGATCGATCCCAGGCTAGTGCTTTGTGATGCTACCTGTATTTGCTGAGCCATCCTGTTCCCTGCTCCCCACCCCATTTTCCTGAAGAGTTAAATTTACCTGATGTTTTTCCTTCAGGCTGTGGTTGCTGATTACCAATTGCTGCTGGCTGAAGCCCCTGTGTGTTTATTGGGGCTGCTGAGTGGATTCCTTGTGTGCCAATTGGTGCTGGCTGGATCCCTGATGTCCCAATGGGGGCTGGCTGGATTCCCTGTGTACTGATGGGTGCTGGTTGGATCCCCTGGATATGTCGGGCATGTGAAGCATCCACCGTCATCAGCTGCATGGGGTTCAAGTGTACTGTAGATGCTACACCAACACCAGTCTGAGCTGTGATGGTTGAGTTTGGGGCCTGAGCTGAAACTGAAAAAAAGAAAGGAGAAGGTCAGCTCTAGTTAGGACAGTCTACACACAAAGATATCGCAAAGTGAACACAGTTTCTTCACCATGGAAGAGCTAAATCCTTGTTTTAAGAAACAAAGCACTGGGCGAAGGCATGCATCTGAGCAGCAGAGAATTTTTAACCTAGCAATTTTAACCTAGAATTTTTAACAAGGCTCAGGGTTCAAGCCTCAGCTGTGACTGTACTTGCCACTTAAAACTATGTACTAGAAATTGCTTTTCTTTTAATTAAGTACACATTTGACAATTTTATGCAAATCATCAATACAATAAAATAAGAAAGTTCATACTGTTATAACACCTATAATCGTAGTTCTCAGGAGGATGAGGCAGAACTGCTTTGAGTTCTAGGTCAGCCTGAACTACACAGTGACTTCTAGGTCATCCTAGGCTATAGTTTAAGAATCCGTTTTAAAAAAGAAATTAAATCTATCAAATTACATATTAGCCAGCAACAGTGCTAAAATAATAAACTTCTGAAATAACTCATGGGTAGCAGATCAAGAATCTTTGTTTAAACTAATAGAACCATCCACTATCCAAGGCCCTTCTAAAACAGTTGATATAAATTCCCAACAGTTTGTATCTACTAGAGATAGAGAACAGCAGAATCCTTCCCACTACAATACCAATCTCATCCACCAAGCTCATTAAAACCTCAAATAAAAGCAAAATTCCTTATTTGAGGAAAGAAAATAAAAACAAAAGATTGTCTTGGGTTTAAGGATGTGTTTCAGTAATAGAGCAGCTATATAGCATATATAAGGCTGTGTGTTGGATTCTTAGCAACACATACACACACATATGCAGGCTTGATTTGATATAGAAGTAATTTAAGAACTTAGTTTTAATTATGTGTGTCTTTGTGTGGGTATGTGCACATATGTGTGGGTACTCCTGGAAGCCAGAAACACTGGATTCCTTGGAGTTGAAATTATAGGCAGATGTAACCTGCCTACTTGATGTGGCCCTGGGAATCAAATTTGGGTCCTCTGTAAAAGCAGTACACACGCTATTCTTAACTGCTGAGCCATTGTTTCAGCTTCACAAAGCAATTCTTATCAGTTATCAGAATAACCAAGAAAGGGTTCCAAGACTATGAAATATTTTAGAGGGGTTGAAATTTTTTATTTATTTATTATATATACACTATCTGTCTGTATGTCTGTATTTATTATGTATACAATATTCTGTCTGTGTGTATGTCTGCAAGCCAGAAGAGGGTACCAGACCTCAGACCTCATTACAGATGGTTGTGAGCCACCAGGTGGTTGCTGGGAATTGAATTCAGGACCTTTGGAAGAGCAGGCAATGCTCTTAACCACTGAGCCATCTCTCCAGCCCCCAAGGGGTTGAAATTTTAAACTAGCACTGTTCAAATAGTAATATAAAAATCACATATAACTTTCAGTTTTCCAGTAGCCATATTGAAAAAGAAGGGAGGGCTGGAGAGATGGCCCAGTGGTTGAGAGTACACACGCTCTTGAAGAAGAGTGAGTTTGGTTCCCAACATCCATTAGATTTGGCTCACAACCACCTACAACTCCAGCTTCAGGGGCTCTGACTCGATGCCCTGATCTGGATTCCTTGGTACCAGCACCCACACATGTGCATGTCACTCTCCATATACTCACACTACTGAAAACAAAAATAAGCCGGGTGGTGGTGGCGCACACCTTTAATCCTAGCACTTGTGAGTGTGAGGCCAGCCTGGTCTATAGAGGGAGTTCCAGGACAGGTTCCAAAGCTATGAGAAACCCTGTCATGAAAAACCAAAAATAAAAAATAAGCGAACAGGGGGCTGGAGAGATGGCTCAGCAGCTTGGTCTCAGCACCGTGTTTGGTGACTCAAATCCATCTGAAACTGAAGCTTTAGAAGAGCCAGAGCCAGCTTCTGGCCTCCCTGGGCACCTGTGCTCACATACATAACGTCCACACATGAACACACACAATTAAATAAACATTACAAATACCATTTTGGAATGACAAAATAAACAGATCAGAAACCTGGTGTGGTGGTCCACGCCTGCAATCCCAACACACTGAGGGGGGTGGGGGGAGGGTCAGAAGTTCAAGGTCATCTCCACTACACTGCAATATCAGCCCAAAAATAGGGGCAATGAGACGGCTCAGCAATTAAGGGTACCTGTGGTCAAGCCTGATTACATAAATTCCACACTCAAAACCCACATGGTAGAAGGGAAGAACCAAGGCCACAGTCTCTCTCTGATTCCAACACCTACTCTGGGGCACGTGCATACACACGCATGAGTGTCACGGTGAGCATGTGGTGGCTGGAGGACAACTTGGGGGAGTTGGTTCTCTCCTACCCTATATAGACCCTGGGGATTAAACTCAGGCCATAAAACTTGGAACAGGTACCTGCCTATGGTTTCGGTTTTCAAAGGCAGGCTCTTTACAAACCCCAGGCTGGCCTCACACTTGCTAGTAGTGAAAGATGACCTTGACTTTTTTATTCCCCATGTCTCTCTAAAGTGTTGGAATGTTGGCATGGACCACCAAGCTCGGTTTATATTGCTGTGGGTGAAGTCCAGAGCTTTAAGCATGCTAGCTAAATGCTTCTAACTGAGCCACATCCTCAGCCCTAATTTTTTTTTGGAGTGGGTCATGCAAAGTAACCCAAGTAGGCCTGGAAGGTGCTATTTAATCCAGGGTAATCTTGAATTTGTGACACCCCCCCCCTCAGTTTCCTGATTGCTGGTAGTCTATCATATATTATAACCTTAAGCCTGGCTCAAAGTTATATGCAAAGAAATATGCCTGGCTCAAAGAAATGCAAAACTAAGAATTTCTTCTAGGGCTGGAGAGACGGCTTAGCAGTTAATCACGTTTCCTGCTCTATCAGACTCATGCTCAGCAGCTTACAAATGCTGGCAACTCCAGCTCAAAGGATCTGACCAATCTCTGACTTCTCTGAATACTCATACACATGTGCACACAGATTTATATATAAATAAAATAAACCTTACTTATTTTTCATGGACTATGAAAGATCAGTATTTACAAATCAGGTTGGCGAGTTAAACAATACCAAGACTAAAATAAAAATTACAAAGGAAACAAACCCGCAAAATCCTTGTAGAATACAACATTATTCATAGAAATTATGATGCCACTTTAAGGCATACCAAAATTTATTAGCATATTTTCAGGGTAAAATAAAACCATTAAAATATTACAAATATGTAACAATCCTTTCAAAGATCATAAAAATGGTGATTGAAGTGCTAAATTAAAGTCTTCAGATAGGATGTTAGTCCTATTTGAATCTGAAAGGAGCTGGAATATTTTTCTACTGAAATACTTTGATCCATTTCCTTCCCATTGCTGGCAAAAATGACAATGTGTAAAGTCTTCATAAAGTGGAGCTTACCTGGGTACTGCCGGATGGTGGACACAGAACTGGTGATGGGGGTGTAGGTGTGTGCAGCCAGTGGGTATGCAGAGGGGGGGTAAGTTGGCAAGAAGTACTGAAACTGAACGGGAACTGAAGGTCTAGAAACACAGCACAGATTATACAAAATAAAACAGTTATTGTCTTTGATTCAAACGATCCTGTCCCCCAGATCCTCTTGACATCTTCACAGCACCATAGAGCACCTCCCAACTGCCTCAACCTTACATCAAAGAACACAGCCAAGAAACTATAAACAGTAAATGATTACTACTGTACCTATGTCAATGTTAAAAAAACAGTATCTTGTGGGTGATTTTAAAGAAAAAATATAGACTTTTCTGAGAAAGAGAATAACAAAAAATTACCAAATGACAAAATGCCAGGAGATGGGAAGAAGTTTGACATGACACTGGATAGCAGAGCAAGATCCCACCTCTAATGGATCAATCAACTCACTCAGAATGCGAAAGCCTTTCCTGGTCAATTCCACTGGAAACACACAGTTTATATTGGAAAACTTAATCAAACATGCACAAAAAAAATAAACCTAATTTATAGAAACTGGCTCAGAGACAAGAACATATGAAATGAGATTTACTTTGTTTTTTAAACTTAATATTGTCTTGGTATCAAAAGGGGACAGGGAAAGTATGAGAAAAGATGACAAAAACATCTTATTCTTTATGATTAGACCAAAAAAAAAATTCTACATAAAACTGAAGTAAGCACAGTGTCAAGTACACCACAATCAAAGTTACCAGAAAGAATTTTATTCATCAGCTGGGCGGTGGTGGTGTACACCTTTAATCCTAGCACTCTGGAGGCAGAGACAGGAGGATTTCTCTGAGTTCGAGGCCAGCCTGGTCTACAGAGTGAGTTCCAGGACAGGCTCCAAAGTTACAGAAAAACCCTGCCTCAAAAAAAAAAAAAAAAAAAAAAAAAAGGGAAATGTAATCTATTAGAAAAGACAGGGCATTCACTATTTTAACTAACACTGTACTTTAATTTTTTTATTATTATTTACTTCATTTGTCTGCAAGTATGTATGTGCACACAGTTCCCTGGAGGACAGAAGCGGGTCTTGGATTCCCTGGAACTGCAGATGGCCGTGAGCCATCATGTGAGTGGTGGGAACTGAACCCAGATTCTCTAGAAGAGCAGAGCTCCCAACTGCTGAGCCATCCCAGTGACCTTATAAAAAGCTCTAGCAAACAAACGATTGTCTGCCTATTTGTGAACAGAATGTAAATGTCTACATCGGAAATCCAAGAGAACCTATAAACTTTTAGAGCTAATAAGAACAATTTAGCTAGGTAGATAGATATAAAGGTAATATATTAAATAAAACTAGGTATTCCTAAAAAGATTTACACTGTGAGGAAAGGAATACAAATATGGAATGGGGCTGAACTGGAAGTATGTTTTCAAATACTTCTGTTTCTATGGCACTCACTTGAGCCTGCTGCAAAGGCATGGCAGCAAAGCCTGGCTAAAGCTGAAATGCAGGTTTCCAAATGATCCAAAAGCCCTTGGCTAAGAGCAGACACCCGAGCTCAATGGATACACATTGTGATAGAAAATAAGGAGGGGCTGAAATGCAAGGGAGATGCGGAAACCCATCGATAAGGTCTTAAGAGTACCCCAAAGGAGGAGGCCATCTGAACTCTAAACAAATGACAGTAATGAATAAAACCAAATCCCTACCCTATTAATTAATAAATTAATAAACTTAAATTCACAGGCTCAGGCCGACTAACAATCAAACAAGCAAAACTCAAATAACTGTTGTATGTAGAAAAGCTTCTTCACGTCGACAAAGTATGGAAGAAGCAACAGAAAAGTCATTACTTTGTAAATATATTTAATTCAGCCACAAAGTATTAAAAATACTAAAATGAATGAAAATTATTCAGTCTCAATTATTAGTATTTTTATTACATTCTTATTATTATTGACACAGGGTTTCACTGTGTTGCTCTGCTGTCCTGGAACTCACTATGAAAACCAGGCTGGTCTCGAACTCACAGAGATCCACCTGCCTCTGTCTCCTAAGTGCTGGGATTAAAGGCGTGTGCCACCACACCTGCCAGCCTTGGTATTTCATACAGGCTCTAAAGCATCTTGCTTGAGTTCATTGTTTTCTTGCAGTGCACTGACTTTGCATACCCAATTCTGAATAAAGTTCCTTGCTATTAAAACAAAACAAAAACCCAAAGTATTTTCTTATATTGTTCACAAAAAAGTGCCTTTATAATAGAATATTAATGATGAAAAACCTCACATGCATTAACTATTAATGTTAATTTAGCCAGTCACAGGACTGATAGCTCTCTGATGGTGAAGTCATACAGCTCCTAAAATGTAAAACCTCAATCTAATTGTGAGGAAACAATATGACAGAACCACATTGCTGTTCTACCAGATAACTGGCCTATCAATGCTCTGAAGATGTCAAAAGGAGGATGGAGCTACACAATTGTTTCAGTTACCCACAACTGCTTACAAGAATGCATTGTTTTTAAGAGAAACAGACATAAGAACTTAGGAATAAAGGTTACGATCCTGCAATGTATTCTTTAAAAAAAAAAAGGTTAAAAAACAAAACAAAATAAAAACAAAACAACCAAACCCAGAAACAAAACAGAACTCAACAAAACAAAGAAATGGGTACTAGGAGAATGTCCACAAGGATAAAAGCTTAACAAAAATATACATTTTCATAACACTAAAATAGATATTATAGAGTATATTATTTTTCAGAAGGGAAAATCTGTAAAAGCAAATAATGACATGCGAAAGGAGAGTAACTAATCACTGCCTCCTACCTGTTGTCATTTCGGGTTTCCATGGCCACAGGATTTGGAGAGGCCCGATGGCCAGAAATGGGAATCAGGCTGCTCCGCTCTGAAGGGTAATCAGGCTGGATCCGAGGGGAAGTGTGTGTGATCTGCTGAGGCACCACCTTAGCTGTAGACAGGGAACCATCAATTCCATTACTACTCACTGGCAAGACAAACATGGCTAGTGGCGTTGTTAAAATGCTAAGTTTATTATTATTACTGTTGTCATCAACCTGTCTGACTGGACAGGGCTACACCAATGGGCATGCGCACATGGAAGGGGGGAAACTCGTGGGGTGGTAACTCTAGACAACAAAATTACTGGTAACTGGGGATGAGAGAAGGAGAAACGATCTTCTGCAGGAAAGACCTCCCCACACCCCACTGATTATCCAGTATCAGTAGTCAGTCAATCCTGAGATCGTGTACAGCTAGGTAACATTATATGGATAGAGCAAATCGTGTATGTGTGCGTATGTACACATGCATGTATATATGTAACAATTATTTAAGAAAAGAAGGTCATGATTTTTTCCTTTTTTTTTTTTTTTCTTTCTTCAAGACAAGGTTTCTCCATGTAGCCCTAGCTGTCCTGGAACTAACTCTGTAGACTAGGCTGGTCTCAAACTCACAGAGATCCACCTGCCTCTGCCTCCCAAGTGCTGGGATTAAAGACATGCACCACCATAGCCTGGCGGGGCCATGAATTTAACAGAGAGTAAGTGGAGTGCATGGGAGGGGCTGGAAGCAGGAAAGGGAAGGAAAAAAATTATGTAATTGTAATTTCAAAACAAAAAAATTATTAAAAGACAAAAGATGATGCAGAAGCAAGCTAACTTGGTTATGACATCATAGAAAAGGAAGGACTAATCTGTAATCAGTGATTTCCATAAAGTCAATTTAAAACAAAAAAATAAAAATCTAACTGTGGAGGCTGAGAACAGTTCAGCTGGTGAGGACTTGATGTGAAGCATGCGGACCTGAGTTTAGATCCCCAGAAACCATGCAGGAAGTCGGGCGTGGCACTCACTGTGTGCCTGCAATCCCAGCACCGAAAGACAAGAGACAGGCAAATTCGTGGGGTGCACTGGCCAATGAGCCTAGCCAAGTTAGTGAGCTCCAGGTTCAGTGACAGACACTGTCCCCCAAAAAATCAGGTGGTATGCACATATATTGAACGAACACACACACACACACACCCTAAAAAACCCAAAAGTCAAATCAGAGTTGCTTTGAAAATCAACAGTATGAAAACAATCCTACCACCTCTGACACGAAGGCCTGGTCATATGGGCTGGACATTCCACACAGGCTTTTGTGTGAATACGTACAACACTTACCAACTGGGATATTTGAGGTGGTCACAGCAGTAGCATGGGATGAATGGGAGGGCATTGTCATGGTAACAATTGTACTTGTGGGAGCTTGTGTGTGCGACACAGATCCTGAAAAGAGGGTAAAATGAAGAGTCCTTAATAGTCGTCTCCCTGTTCGCATTACATACTCCTAAAACCCAGGGAAAGCTCTTGGGAAAAGGGAAGAGTTTTCCTCTGAAGGGGAAAAGTGAAAAACAAAAAATGAACTCACCGCTCCTGCTCCCTTTCTGCCTGGCACAAAGAGCAGGACCAGACTTACCAGCTGTGGTTGCTGAAGGAAGGGTGTTGGTTGCCAAAATAGGAGCTACTGTAGCTGCAGCCACTGGTGTGCCAGTACTGAAGATGGTTTTCTGTGAGGGGACCCAGGACACAGTTACACACAAGAGCACTTCCTACACTATCCAGTCTAAAACGGACGACTGACTTCACACTGCCAGGCCCTTTAACAGGTCGGCATGACTCAGGTTTGTCCGCGAGCATCCCCCGGCAGTGCTTCACCCTGATTTTACCTGAGCCATTGTATGGAGCTGCTGTTTCGGCGTCCCTAATGCAGGATGAGAAGGTAGTGTGATTCTTGTTGTCACATCGCGAGACTGCGTAGGCCGCTGGATACTAATGGCTGCCGATGGTGGATGCTGGATAGATAAAGTGGGCCGACTGTGGGGAGAGAAGGCACTGTGTGATTTACAAGTTGTCCACAGACACAAGAAAGGTAGTCAAGGAATCTTGTTCTTCTGATCATACAAACTTTGTTTTCACAGTGCTGTCGAATTTATAGTTAAAAATCATACTTGGTCTTCAACTTTACCAATGAAATAAATGAACCCGGGGTTTCTCTCTTGTGGCTATCATCTTGCTTCAAATAGTAGCAATAAATAGCAAAAATGTGTTAGTTCTTAGTCCGTGAGGCAGTTTACACATGTATTTTATTTGTGTATGTACACACACTCACATGCTTCAGACGTGTGTGGAGGTTGGAGGATAAGATAAAGGACTTGTTTTTTTCCTTCTACCATGTGGGTTCTGAAACTGAGGCAAGAGGAGAGCAACTTCACCTGAGGCCACTCCCCTTCACCCCCAAACTCGCACTGAAGATGGGACCCAGGGGTTCTTGCATATGCTGGGCAGGGGCTTTACTAATATTTATATCTGAGGTCTTTGTTCTGTAGAGACAGAATCTACTTTGTAACCTACTTGAACTTGAGATCTTTGCCTTCTAAGTTCCAGGATTTTGGATGTACTCTATTATACTTACTGATATTTGAATGGACAATCTTATAACAACCACATTTCTCTATGGAAAAATTCAAAGGCAATGAAGCTCTCATTTTATGAATTTTTGATGAGTTTCTTAAGGAAAGATTCCAGATAACTATGACTAGTCTTATACAGATATTTCAAGCACTGACCTTTCCCCTAGTTTTGTAACATTTGTATAGGTAGAAAAACCTTACTCAAATACAAACTTACAGTTATAACTGACTAACAAATGAAAGGGATTCAAACAGACTGTATGCCAGACTCATTGGTGGCAAGATAATAAAATTGCAACAATAGGAAAAGACTAAAGTTGACTTCTCAAAGCAAAGGGGTATATGAAGTCCAGTGGGGTGGGGTATATGATTTTATGCCTCAAGAATTGAGGCACCACTGTAGGAGCTACCCTGGACAGAGTGGGCCTGAGGAAGCAAGCTCCACGGGAGCAGAAGCCAGGAGCCAATCCAGTCCCAGGACACTGGAGGACCAGGACTGAGCCAGCGATTTCCACGGGAACAGGTACAGGGGAGTAACCAACCCCTGAGCAAGTGAGCCAGAGCCAGAGCCAGCTGAGGGTCCGGACTTGAATCTGGGACCTTCAAGGGAGTAGACTGAAGCCAGGACCTCTGCGGGTCTGGGCCTGAGAAAGGACCTCTGCGGATCTGGGCATGAATCTGGGACCTCTGAGGGAGTAGGCAGGAACCAGAGATCTCTGCGGGGCCAGGTGTGAGTCTGGGACCTCAGAGGGAGTAGGCCTGAGCCAGGACCTCTGTGGGTCCGGACACTGGTCTGGGATATCAAAGAGAACAGGCAAGATCCTGGAACCTCGATTATGAACATGCCTGCCAGGTGGGCTACACCTGCTGTAAGTCCACCTCTAGTGGTATTGATACCCTGACCTCCGCAGGCACCCACACTCATGTGCACATACCCATACACAGATACACATTTAAATAATAATAAAAACAAAGCTAAAGTCATTCAAACTCACTAATAAAAAGCTTCCACAATCATCCCTCAGTAACCAGACCTAACCTCTACGGCTCTGTAATTTTTCTTAAAACAGGTCTCTATGTTACCCAGGTTAGTCGCAAACTCCTGGATTCAGGTGATCCCCTACCTTAATCTCCTGCGTATCTAAGACGACAGGAGTATACCACAGCACCTGGCTCCTGTAAATTTCTTACGTCTACTAGCATCCCTTTCAAATTTCCAATCATCCCATGTACCTATGCAACTCGCAGTTTGTCTGCAGCAAGAGATACACCTTGTATCTTCAACCTTTTTTCCTGGAATTTATATTCCCTTTGGTCTAGATGAATGCTGATTCTCCCGAGAACACTCTCTTCAGCCCTCTGAATACACAACACTTACACTTTGCACTACTGTGAGCTCATGCCAGGCAACAGTAATGAAAAAGGCCCCAAACAGTCTGGCTCCTATTCAAAAAAGTATGTTGAGAACGGCACTGCTTTACTGGATATACGAAGTTTTCAGCTCTTATAGAAACATATTGGTTTAATTATGGAAAATGAAGATTAAGTATTTTCTTATCATTTCTTAGTATATAATATCAAATTAGGACGTCTCTAAAGTATATTGTGTTAGACTGCTTGATATGCGTGCCTGAGAAAAAAGTAACAAATGCTGATGGGGATGTGGGGGAAAAGGAACCTTATGCTGATAGATGTAGAAACTGGAATAATGGAGGGTAGAGGTTTCTCAAAAACTAAAATTACAATTACCATGAGACTCTGTTAATCCCCTCCTGGACACGTTCCTAAGACCCCTATCCAACCACAGAGATTCTTGTATAGCTATGTTTACTATAGCTCAACTCCTAACTGTAAGGAACTAAGAGTCAGTTTAGATGTCCATCAACAGATGAATGGTAGTATACAATACACATGGAGTTCTATTTAGTAATAAAGAAGAATCAAATCTGCAAGGCACTGGATGCAACTAGAAATTATTAAGCAAGGCAACCTAGACTCAAACGGACAGGTACATTCCCAACTGCAGATACTCGCTTGTAATTTTTATGTATGTACATATGTGGATACATGTGTGCAGGTCTTGAGACTAGAGTGAGGAAGGACAATAGCATACATGTGATCTGATGTGGAAAGGAGACTAGTAGGAATGAAGAGTACAGGATGTGGCAGAGGAAGGGAGAGAAGAGTAATAAGGATGATCACCAAAACCTAGGGAGGCAGTTCTGTGGAAAAGCACACACTGTGCAAGATGGGAAGCTGAGTTTGAAGCTCCTGAACTCACAAAAACGCAGAAGATGGAGCCTGGCCGGCTGTAACTCAGTGCTCCTAAAGAAACGGGACACTGAGGCAGGAGAACTGCTGGAACATCAAAAGCCAGCTAGTCTGGTATATGCTGAGAAGAAAGAGACCTTGTTCCAAACAAGGTTGGAACGGACACCGGGTTGCCCTCTCATCTCCACATATGCTATAGCAATGCTCACCCATCCATTCACAAATGTGCATATACACACATGCAGGCAAAACAGTCATACCCATGAAACAAACAAACAAATCTAAAAACCCAAAACCAAAATGAACTATGGCTATAAATTATGAGACTAGAATAGAATTTCCAACAATTTTGCAAATCGCCCTAAATATATTTCTGTCATTCTGTATATTTGTATTATATAAAGTGGCACTCAGTATTAACAATTATAAAACCAAGTATCAATCAACTCTGTAAAACGCTGAAGATGCTTTGAAGATGTACTGAGCCAAGATTTAATTCCTTATGCAGAAATAAATAATCACATCCACTTCCTTAGTATTTAAACTTACATTCTCCTTTAATAAATGGTGAAGTTATGTATATACTAAAGAATTGCTTCAAAATACATTTCACTTTTTTCTTTAAGATTTATTTTTAAGCTGGGCGGTGGTGGTGCACGCCTTTAATCCCAGCACTCGGGAGGCAGAGGCAGGCGGATCTCTGTGAGTTCAAGACCAGCCTGGTCTACAAGAGCTAGTTCCAGAACAGGCTCCAAAAGCTACAGAGAAACCCTGCCTCGAAAAACCAAAAAAAAAAGAGATTTATTTTTAGGGCTGGAGAGATGGCTCAGAGGTTAAGAGCACTGCCTGCTTTTCCAAAGGTCCTGAGTTCAATTACCACATGTTAGCTCACAACCATCTGTAATGAGGTCTAGTGCCCTCTTCCGGCCTGCAGGCATATACACAGACAGAATATTGTATACATAATGAATAAATATTTAAAAAAAGATTTATTTTTATTGCTGGGTGGTGGTGGTGCAAGCCTTTAACCCTAGCATTCAGGGAGGCAGAGACACGCAGATCTCTCCAAGTTCAAGGGCAGCATGGTCTACAGAGGGAGTTCCAGAACAGCTAGGGCTGAGAAACTGTCTTGAAAAACCAAAAAGAAAAAAAAAAATTTAAAGTGTGTGTGTGTGTGTGTGTGTGTGCGTGCGCCCTTGAGGACCAGAAAAGGGCATTAGGCTCTGGAGAGTTGAACTGTCCAAAGTGGGTACTGGGAACTAAACTGAGGTCTTCTGAAGAGCAACAAGTATTCGTTCATTCATTTCCAACAAGGACTCTTAGCTGCTGAACTATCTCTTCAGTACCTTAAAATATAGGATTCATTATCAGTAAATGTTTGGTTTCTGTATTTATTTTATATACCTATATATCCAGGGTTGTATAAAAATTTCTTGGTTGAAAAAAGTTTAAGAAGCCCTGATCTAAAGTACGACTTAGAGAAAAGCATCATAATTACAGAGTTAAATGAAGGAAGGAAAGAAAGCGAGAGGGGAATGGCAGGGCGGCCTCTCTATATATACACAGATAGACAGATACCTCAGTGCTGAGTCAGCGGCATGCGCTGCCGTCGTAGTGATGACAGGGGACTGAGCTCTGGTGGCTGAGACCGTTGCTACTACAGCAGGAGGGATCGTACTGGAGGTGGTCACAGGTGGACGAGACTAGACAGGAGAGAAAAAAATACTTCACTTAAAGCAAAAAGCAAAATAAAAACAGCAAACCAAACACTGAAACTCAAGCCTCCAGGTGAGTATGTCTATGCCCAGATGGAACTAAGTCCTACCATAACATTTTTTCTGGGAATGTTATTATAAGAAAAAGATCAGAATTTAAAAACAAAACAAAACCCAAAACAAATAAAAAACCCCAACAAACAAATCCAATTGCCAGGAACTCTGGTGCATGCCTATAATCCTAGCACTTGAGAGGCTGAGAGAACTGTGAGCTTGAGCTGAGCAAAGGGGTGGGGGTGGGGAAAGAACACACATGCTAGAGCAGGGCACACGCAGCGGAGTGGAAGACTAGCAAATGCAAGGCTCTTGTTCAATTCCCAGCACCGCTAAAAAGCTAGGAAAATTCCTATTTTATACTAGGTGTGGTGGTACAAGCACTCAGAAAGCAGAGACAGGTGGGTCTTTCTGAGTTTGAGGCCAGCCGCGTTTATGTGGAAAATTTTGGGTCAGGCCAGGAGTTAGTGAGGCTACTTCAATGCAACCAAACGTTCCTACCTTGTTTAGATAGTCCATGACTTTTTAATGAAACTATAGTAAAAGTATAAACTGGGATTTAGCTGTTTGGCCCAACATTCCTGTAGTTTACTATGGTGCTGAGTGGACATTTAAAATGTCAGACATCCAAGTGCTTTCCCCAGAAGGCCTATGGGGCCAATAACTCTAGCCAAATGGGATGACAGGCTTCTATGCTGCAAGAGTGAAGGTGGGAAAGGGGGGCAGCCTCAGGTGTTCAGATGCCTTCTACGTTTTCATACAAATATTTAGTCCTAACCTTGTTATTGTCTGTGTGCAAAATCTGAAAAAGGAGCCCCACAATGGCATCAACCCTTTGTCCACTGTCCTTAGTCCTATCGCCCGAGTCCTGATTCACCCTTTCCCTGATTTTTATAATTTAATTGTGTCAATTAAATCACCAAATCCTGCCCATCCCTTAAAAACATATTTCTGCCGGGCGGTGGTGGCGTACACCTTTAATCCCAGAACTCAGGAGGCAGAGGCAGGCGGATCTTTGTGAGTTCGAGACCAGCCTGGTCTACAAGAGCTAGTTCCAGCGCAGGCTCCAAAGCCACAGAGAAACCCTATCTCGAAAAACAAAACAAAAAACAAAACAAAACCCCCAAAAAAACCCCAAAACCCCAAAAAACATATTTCTAATCATTTTGTATATGTTCATTCATGTATAACCCATGCACGTGTTACTGTACACCAGAGTGTGACGTGAGAGGGTAACTTATTCTCTCCTTCAGCATGTAGGTCCAAACTGAACTCAGGTTATTGGCTTTGGCAGCAATTGCTTTTACCAGCAGAGCCACCTACATGCCCATTTTTCGCCCTTACTTTAACCTTTGCCCTTACCCGTTGCTCCTGCTACGTACAGCTGCCCACCTCACACCAGGGCTACTGCTCCTTCTTTCTCCCCCACAGGTGAGCTCTGTGACTTGGTTCTCAGCCTTACCTCCCATGTGTTGAGATCACAGACATGGCCAAACACATTTGCTTTTCGTTTTCTTTTTTGAGACAGGGTCTCTCTCTGTAGGTCTGGCTAGCCTGGATCTCACAGAGACCTGCCTGCCTTTGTTTCCCAAGAGCTAAAATTAAAGGCATGCCCTACCACACAAGGCCACACCTGCTTTTTAAAGACCATGTAAGTCACAAATATTACCGCTTTTTCCCATGAAAGTACTTCGCTATATAACCAAGTTAGATGCACCTTAAGATTATTTGATCCCAAGTTGCAGTCTCTACTATGTACAAAATCAAGTTGACACTCTCCATCTTAGAGTACTTATTTTAGAAACACCACTAAATCTCCTTCTTTACTTTTTCTGACATTTCCTTTGAGGTTTTAAAACAATTTTAATTTTATGTGTATGGGTGTCTTGCCTGCACGAATATCTGTGCACTACATGCACACAGGGCATGTGGATGTCAGAAGAGGGCATTGGATCCCCTGGAACTGGAGTTACAGATGGTTGTTAGCCACCATGTGGGTACTGAGAATGGACCTGGATCCTCTGGAAGAGCAGCTAGTGCTCTTAACTGCTGATCCGTCTCTTCTGCACCTGCATCTCCTTCTGATACAGAATAATTCTATTAGTACCGAGACTACAGAATTCCTTGAATAAAAGTTGGAATCTTCAAATGTAGCTTAGCTACTAGTGCGCTCGTCTGGCGTGCAAGAGGCCTTGGGTAAGACTCTCAGTATGAAAAAGAAAGGGGGTACTACCAGAGATGCATTTAGTAGTTGAACTGGTTGAAAAGGCATATATTTATTTATATGCATAAAATGTGCATAAGAATTTTAGGTGTTTACAGCTCTCTCTAAATTACAACCCTTCTGCACTCTAGCTAGCCCTCACTAAACACTATCTATAACCACCACTTCCTTGCTACTGTGTAGGTCTCTCTATACTTTTCTAGCATCAGCTGTCTCACTTGCTACTTTCCCAGTGAATTCTTCTTATCCCTGCTCTACACTTGCACTGCTCAAAGAGCATCCTCCAGACTATTCAAAGCCTTGAAAACTCAACTGAGAGGAGCAACTCAGCTGTGGGGTTATGGGCTCCCTCAGGGTCTGGCAGAGTAACAGCTAGGGGAAGGCACTGCGGCCATGCTGGCCAAGTCCCTGACCCACAACATGCCTGGATTGGCTGGTGAATGAGGTGCTGTACTGCTGGCTGTGCTGTAGCAGCATTTGGCAACTGTGAAGTTGGCCTCAAGACTGTGGTTACTTTAGAGCTGGACATCACAGCAGCAGCAGCTGCACCTGAAAAGGAAAGAAATTATCAGTATAGACACATTACTTAATAAAGCCAATTGTATGCCATAGGAAACACATAACTGCACCATGTAAATTTTCAGCTGCAGAATACTATATGTACACATTTTATTATGAAGAGAATTAGGAAAACATGTATTCAAAGTTTGAGCCTTTAAAAAAAAAGTTTATTTGTATTTTAAATTAGCAATCTTGTTTGGTGCCATAAGAGTGGCACAGTATAGTGCCACTGCTTAGATTTTGATTAAGGCTTTAAGACTTTAGCCACCAGTAACACGTCACCTCCTCATGCTGCCTTTGTTCTCTTATTGCAGTCGTCAACATTGTTAAAAGGCATTTCCACTAAGGTAGCTTTGATACCAGACTTAAGAGTCAGTGAATGACATGCTGGGAATTGCTGGGCTATGCTAGGACTGAGCAAAGCTGCTTTTGTCAGCTTGGTTTTCTTCAAGTCTCCAAATGTCTCACTTTCTAATAGAAGGTTAAAATGCCTTAAATTTATTTCAGCTTATTTTAACTTACTTGTAAGAATAAATCAATCTTGTTGCAATGAATATTGCAAAATTTAAAACATTTTCAGTAAACTTAAAAAAATATTAGAAGCCAGGAGTGGGTTCAAACCTGTAATCATAGTAACTGGAAGGGAGAGGTAGGACAATTAGTATGAGTTCAAGGCCAGCATGTTATCAAGTTCCAGGCCCACCAGAGCTTCGCAGCAAGAGCCTGTCACAAACACAACACAAAACAGCCAGGAGTGGTGGTGTATACCTGTAATCAGTATTTAGGAGGACCACAAGTTTGAGACCAACCAGGGTTACTTAGGAAGGCTGTCTCAGAATGACAGCAAAGTTTTTTTCCTGTAGATTTACACACAGAATTTTTCTAAGCACACAACACACCATGTTAAGATCTGTACTGTTTTAGGTTTATCTTATTGCTCTGTAACTTTGGGGTGATTGTGTACACTGTACATGGATACATCCTGTTACCCACCTTCTATAAAATGTGCATCTGCTACAGTATTTCCAGAATTTGAGCAAGATGTTTGTTTGTTACCTCGAGGTAAGTGGGACGCTCCGATGTGAAGAGGGGGCCCAGGAGCATTGCTGCGGATAATGGACATCTGAACATTTGTCGTCATGATGTGATGCAGGTTACTGGGATGTCCCTAGAAGAACAGGAGAGAACGAAATTTTCACAAGGGTGGTCTTAGCCATTATCTACACAGATCAGTTTCCTTCAAATTGGGTGAGTTTGTTCTTTATAGTTTTTTTCTCCCCCTTTTTTGCAGTTTTGGGGATTTCCAGGGCAAAAGCATACATGAGTCAAGGGCTGTATACTGATCTACACTCTTGAAGCAGTCGTTCCTTTTGGACACTAGGTATTGTCTACAGTCATATCACCCTTGGCACACCCAATCCCTACTGTCAGATAGTGAGTACCCCATAGGGACAGGACTCTGAGAGCACTGAGCTACCCCTTTTTCATCTACCGCATTATAATAACGATCCTGCCAACAAATATGTCAGAAGTGAGTATACGTCAGCAGGCCCCACTAGTTACTAGATTCCAGGACCAGATGAGATACCTGTCCACTCGTATCTGCAACATCAGTCTTTCGTGCTTGTTTTCTTTATCCTGATCACCTCCTACTCTTCTCTATTTGATTTTTTTGTATGTTTGTTTGCAAGGCGCATGGCGGGGCAGGGTCTCACTAGGTAGCTCTGGCAGTCCTGAAACTTGCTCTGTAGACTAGGCTGGCCTAAGACTCACAGCGATCCTCTTGCCTCTGTCTCCTGAGTGCTGGGATTAAAGGTATGTTGCACTACACCCATCTTTCTATTTTGTTTATTTATTTAGGGCTCTACATCCATTATTCTTTATACTACTGAAGATTTCTAGATATGTGTCAGTTAGTATCCAACAGATATTGCCTTTAAGTTTCCAGCTTATCCCTTAAGCATCCCAGCACACTGATATAAGTGCATCTCAGGTGACATACCAGATTTCTGAGATTGCTTAGTAAGATGTAAAACTGAAAACAATTCAGGGCATCTTTTTGTAATATTAATCTTCTTGAAAACACAAAGGAAAAGAATTTTGAGGTTTAGTTTCTTCACAGATAAGTGTTATAATTCAAAGTATTTAGCAAGTCAACTATACATAATGGAATGCAATTAAAATTTCAAGTTAAAACAAGAGTCTTCAAAATAAATGCTCACAATTAGAAGGCTACCTGAGGGAACCTGCCAGTCCCAAATACACATCTACAAACCTCCAAGAAAACCCAGGATACGCTCAGCAATACTGCTGGGAGGTATTCTCGACGGTTCAGTGCTGTTTTCTTCTAATCAAGCACCTGGGCACTTGACCACCTCTAGTACATGAACTGCTCATGACTGTATTTGTGATCTTACAGTGAAGGCAGTGCCTGGCATAGTATGCTCAGCAGATACAGCCTACCTACTAAGCAGCCTGGGTTTTACTCCTTCTTTTGATTTCAATGCTACTGCTTCTCTGTGGGTATCAGAAACCACTTAATTATTTAGGACAGTGCCTAATGTACCCCTGGAGTTCCATACATAATGATCAGCAGCTGGGGACTGTGGCTAAAAAACGAACAAATTAGGGGGGAAAAATAACCTGTTGTCCACTGATTGTTGCCACCGGAATGGCTGAAGCTTGAGGGATGCTGTTCTCCATAGTGACAGTAACCTGTCCTGGAACTTTCGGGGGAAGTGACATGGTAGAAGGGGGAGCAGGAGCAATGGGACGGCTAGGCATGGTGGGCTTCGGAGGTGGCTGCAAGCAGAAAACCACAGGAGACACGTCAATAGCTTTGCTCCTGAGCTGCACTCTACTTTAAAAGCACAAATCCAATCTGGAGAGTGGCACACACGATGAGACAGGTATCATATGTTCTCCTGTCAGCAGCATGGCTTCTCTACAGAACTACTGGCATTTTTACAGTACAGAGGAAGAAGTGAACAAACAAGACTAAACGTCTTACTCAGCCCCATATCAAGTACAAAGCAGAACTGGGCCTACAGCCCAGATTTGTACTGCTCACACTATATCCTTGTCATTCACACAGCCCTCCTCTCACATTTGGGCAGAAGCAGACAGAACGCTCAGTAACCAAAACATGAACTTACTAACACATAGGCCAACATGCTCGGATATCTCTAAATTAATCAGCTATTAAAGAGTGCCAGGCTAAAGCTCACTTAGCATGTCTGCAAGTTGAACAATTATCATTTATGTAACAAAGTTAAGATATGTTGGAACAAACCTGTAATCCCAGCAACTGGGAGGCAGAACCAAGATAACTTTAGGCTAGCTTTGTCTACATGGGGAGTTCCAAGTTAGCCTGGACTGTAGTTTAATCCTATGTTTCAAAGACAATCAACCCATAAAAATACAACAACAACAACAACAACAGCAACAATGGGTAACAGAAAAGGTCCTGTGATTACAACTGTCCAGCACAGTCCAGTTACTGTAGCATAGCAAAGCCTCAAATTACAGGGAAGTCTGAATGAACAGCCAAAAAGGAAAAGTTGAAGGAGCATCCTAGGACACAACTAAGATTGTCAGCTTTGCTACAGGTGCTAGCTGCCTTCAGCTGTGGGTCAGTGCGACTCTTTAAACTCTGTTACCTTCATAATCCCTTCTGAAAACAGTGGTACTGCTGGTGTCAGGTGTGCTGGCGGGGCTGTCACTGCGACAGGAGTGGCTGATGCGACGGCGTGGTGTGCAGGCAGCATCTGTACCTGTGGATAGGGCCTTACCACCACTGGCTCCTGCTTCTCTTCCCGGGGTGGCAGGGAGCTGCTAGTGCCCACGTGCTCCCTGGTACTGACATCTGCATCTCGGCCAGACTCATCGTTAACTAGTGAAGATATTGAGATGGAAAAGGTATTATTACAAGGTCATAATATTTCTAAGGTTAATCAATATAACACAGAATATCCCTTGCTGTCAAGGACTGAAACAGTGAACAATTCCGCGGGATGCTGTTTTCTTCGTCAACAAGGGGCCTCATTATTGCAGTCCAGACAGCCTCTAATTTGTGATTCTCTTGTCCTACCTTCTGGAGTGCTGGGGTTACATGTATATGCCATTACCGAGTCTCTTACAAGGATTTCTACCATTCTGGCTTTTTAGAGTTTTGCTCTATACTCCTGACAGACCAGGAACTCATTATGTAGTCAGCTAACCCCATATTTGCAGCAATCGTTCTGCCTCTGCCTTCCAACTGCTGGGATTATGAGTGTGCTCCATGTCTAAGACACGTATGGCTTTCTTTTTTTCTTTCTTTAGTAAGTTCTTTGTCTACATGTACTACACGTGTGTGTGCATGGTGCCTGTGGAAGTCAGAAGAGGGCATCAGACATTGTGAAACTGGAGTGAAAAGATGGTCGTGAACCATCATATGGAGCTGGGAACCAAACCCAGGAACTTGTGGAAGCAGCAAGAACACTCAACTCAACCTCTCCAGTCCCTTGTGAGGCCTGTTGTAAGTGGAGTCAAGAGTCAAAACTGTGCGATGTAAGATTTCCTCTGAATATGAACACAGCATCTTGACAGTCATTGAAAATAAGCTTAAATAGTAGCTTGAGAGATGGCTCAGTAGGAAAAGACACCTCCTGCCAAGGCTGACTCCCGAGTTTGATCCCTAGAACCTACATAGAAGGAGAGAGGCAATACCTGCAATTTTCCTCTGACTTGCACACATGCATGCACACAGACACAAACAAAATTAAAACAAAAACCCTCTAATAGCTGAAAGCATATGATAGGATACAGTACAACTTCATTTAAAATAACTTGCTTGTTTTTCAAAAGAATGTGTAAATTTTGTAGCCCAGATTGGTCTCCAACTTGTGAGCCTCCTGTCTCAGCTTAAGTGATGAGGTTACAAGTATGCACCACCATGCCTGGTTAAAGTTTTAAAAACGTGGCATTCAAAAGATGTTTAATCTTCAATCTACAAGAGGGCCCTGCCTGCAAGATACACTGGTACAATAGTAGCACAATGTTTGTGAGAGTAACCAGCCAATATCTGATTTGAGTTAAAGTCCACTCCATGAGACAGAAGTCCATGCCTAATGCTGCTTGGGTCGCCAAGACTAGACAGGCCATGGTCCCAGGGGAAGACCAAACACTACTGCTCTGCTAAAGGAATGTAGCAACAAAATGACTCCTAATGACATCCTGCTGAACTCTTAAGTCAGTGCCTTCTCAGGCATCATCAGAGAAGCTTCCTCCTGCAGAAGATAGGAACAAATATGGATACCCACAGCCAATCAATATGCAGAGTGAGAGATCGAGGAAAACTCAGTCCTAAGTTAATTCATCTAATTCCTTCCCCCAGGTCTCAGGGAACCCTGTAGAAGATGTGAAAAGAATGTAAGAGCCAGAAGGGATGGGGGACACCAAGGAATCAAGGTCTTCTAGACTGGTGTACTCACAAAGTCACAGAGAGTGTGGCTACGGGCACAGGGTCTGCACCAGAGGAGGGTCCTACAGCTGGGAGACGTGGACACACGCCCCATCCCCAATCCGTAAGCTATCTCCAGTTGATATTCACTTGTGTTTCCTCCAAGGGAGTTTTACTGGAGACAAACCATGCCCAGCAGTAGATGGCCAACCCCAGATGAACTCAATGGCCTCTTTAGAGACTCTTTGTCTTATGAAATTAAGTCAGGGCTCCACCCTCACCATGACTTTACAGGTCCTTTGTGTAAATGCACCTTCCGGTTTTGGGTTTCTGTGGCTTCCTGTGGTGTGTGAGAGCTTGTTTCTCTGCATCTGTGTGCATCTCTGGTGCTCTTTCTTCAGCTCTTTTTCCTGTTTGGTTGTTCTGTCATCTTACGATTTGGTTTTGATTTAATCTTATTATTTCTCAGATGTCTGTTTTCTAAAGAGAAACAGGATGTGGATCTGGATGGGAGAGGAGGTGGGGAGTAACTGGGAGGAGTAAGGGGAGGGAACTGTAATCGGAATAGTGTATGAAAAAAAATCTCTTTTCAATAAAAGAGAAAAATCCTGTGAACTCTTAACAATATTGGCATTAACAAACATGAATATTTTAACACAAAAGTCTGTTAAATACGTTTTTAAAAAATGTTCTATTCCCAGCACTTGGGAGGCAGAGGCAGGCGGATCTCTGTGAGTTTGAGACCAGCCTGGTCTACAAGAGCTAGTTCCAGGACAGGCTCCAAAGCTACAGAGAAACCCTGTCTCGAAAAAACAAAAAACAAAACAAAACAAAATGTTCTATTAAGGGCTGGAGAGATGGCTCAGTGGATAGGAGCACTGCCTGGTCTTCCAGAGGTCATGCGTTCAATTTCCAGCAACTACATGGTAGCTCGCAACCATCTATAATGGGATCTGGCGCCCTCTTCTGGTCTGCATCAATCATGCAGGCAGAACACTGTATAACAAATCTCAAAAAGAGTTCTATTAAATAAAAATTTATTCAATATTATATAGAAAGATAAACTTGATTTTTTTTTAAAAAAAGATATGATCAAGTCAGGGTTGTGTAGCAATTTCCTCTAAACAAACCCTTCCATCTTCAAAACAATCTGGGGAGGTGAAACAGTCTACTGTGCATCTTACCGCACTGAGGAAGTAAACCACCCAGAAGCTTCAGAAAGTCCCTTGAACTGACAAGACTCACTCGGCTTCTCCTCCTCAAGCACAAATGAGCTGTAAGGACCGCTGAGAGACACTCAGTAGTAGCTAAGTAACCTGAAACAGGCAGAGCAGCCTGGGAACTGCTGGTACGTTTGTGCAGCGTGCTCCATCCTCCAGCTTGTGAGCTGTCACCCATGCTGAGGTGGCCTTTGGTGAGACGGTCGTCTTTGTGTCATGTCTGCTCCTCTATAAAACTTCTCACCAATATTTTCTATAATTAACCCCAATAAAACTCATTGGTTTGCTGAGCAGTGATAACACATATCTTTAATCCTAGTACTCAGGGAAGCAGAGGCAGGAGGATGTATGAGTTCGAGGCTAGCCTGGTCTAGGGAGAGAGTTCCAGGACAGCGAAGGCTACACAGCAAAACCCTGCCTTCAAAAACCAAAAAAAAAAAAAAATCAGCCAACCTAACAAACAAAAACCCAAACTCAAACAACAAAAACAAAATAAGACCTCACTGGTCCAAGGTGGACTGTGACAGAACTCTTACTTTGGCCTTCCAGTGGTTCCCCATGTGTGGTTAGTCACATCTCCCCAGGAACAATGTCAAGAACTGAACTCGTCCAAAATACCGACACCCAGGCAAAAACCAAAACACCACTGCCCCAGACACCTGCTACTCAGCAATATGAAGGTTACCATCCTTCCTAAGATGTCCACCTTAGGCTAGTGCCATTTTGAGCCTTACACAGCCAATCTTATGACAGACATATCCTTTCTTGCAGATATGATGGGCATACTACCGCATGCAGGCAGAAAATTTTCATTCTCAGCATGTCACAGTAGGTCAGTCACTGTGTGAATAAGTTACAAGGTATCTATCTGTCTTCCTGCTAAGAGACGTTTAGAATAGTTTTCAAGCTTTGCTATTGTAAATGGTAGTGCTAATAATATTCTACTGGCTACAAACCTATTGCTGCCATGTAACAGTTATAATATATGACAGGTTTGGGGTTTTTTGGGGGGTTGGTATGGTATATGCAGGTGCACTCATCTGTTCTGTGTCCTCTGGAGGCCAAAGGTTGACAGAGAGTGTCTTGCTCTACTTCTTTCCACCTTGTATTTTGAGGAAGGGAGAGTTCGCCATGTTGGCTAGAGCCCCTGGGATCTGCCTGTCTCTGTGCCCCAAAGTGTAGTTACAAGTGTGTGTCCACATGCCCATCTTTTATACGGTGTGGGGAATCTAAACTCAGGTCATGCTTGCACACCAAGCACTTTATACCAAGTCATCTCCTTAGCTCCCACTTCCTGCATCATTTGTAAAATGCAACTGCTGTTATTACTTATGGTTACTTTAGGCTATTCCAAAAGCCCCAATAAACTCTTCAGGAAACTGCTTCTGAAAGCACAAGAGCTGGATGAAATGATTTCTGTTCCTTTTGTTTTTAGAAGATTTTAAAAATCATGTGTGTGTGTGTATGCATGTTGAGTGCAGGTGTCCTTGGAGTCCTGAAGAGGGTGTCGGGTTCCCTGAAACTGGAGTTAGTCACACGCAATTGTGAGTCACCTTATGTAGGTACTGGGAGCTCAACTCAGGTCCTCTACGAAAGTAGGAAGTATTCTTAACAGCCAAGTCATCTGTTCAGCTGCAAGTATATTTTTTATTTTACATACAACTGACTTGACTCCTAGAGGACTCAGAAATTTTACAGCTGGGATTTGTATAATCACTTGATTAAGTTACAATTTATACACAATAGTGCACTGGTTCTCAACCTGTGAGTCAAGACCCCTTTGGAAAACACAAACATTTACATTATGATCCATAACAGTAACAAAATTACAGCTATAAAGTAGCAACAGAAATAATTTAAGGTTGGGGTTTACAACATGTGGAACTGTGTATTAAAGGGCTGCAGTATTAGCAAGGCTGAGAACCACTGCAATCGTGTCTTTCTGAAGAGAATTCAATGGCTTTTTATAGGATCTTTATCAGCACTCTTGTGAGCAGATGGTAATGTAAAATGTTAATGTTTAACTGTCTAAGCGACTGTCAGAGTAGTTTCCAAAGTAGCTGCACCACTCTGTTTCTGCCAGCAGTGTTTGTGGATTCCAGGCCTCTCCATCTCACAAATCCTTGATACACATACAACCATTCTATTGGATGGATAGCATACATCTAACTAGGATTGCCACAATGACCAGCAATGCTCAACAGTTTATTATTTTTTTAATGATTAAAAGCCATTTATTTGATGTGGGAGACCCTTCTGTGTACTGTGATTAGCATTAATGAATAAAGAGACTGTCTTGGCCTGTTGATAGGGCAGAACTTAGGGCTGAAAGAAAGAGGGCAGAGTCAGGGACGTCATGGATCTGCTGCTAGAGATAGACATGTGGAAACTTTGCTGGTAGGCCATGACCTCGTGGGGATATACAGATTGATAGAATTGGGTTAGATTAACATATAAGAGTTAGCCAATAAGAAACTAGAGCTAATGGGCCAAGCAGTGATTTAATTAATACAGTTTCTGTGTGATTATTTGGGGGGGGGGTCTGGGCGGCTGAAAAACAACAAGTGGCCAGGCAGTTACTTGCAACAACTGGCGCTCATGTGGTGGACTAAATCCATGTAAAACCTGAGAAAGCTTGAAAAGGAATTCTAGAGAAACACAGCCTCTTGCTTCCAGCTCCCGCTTCTGGCTGCTAGAGAGTGGGTGCACACTTTACAGCTGCTTTTACAGTATAAGAGGCCACGCCCAAGTCGGCTGGTATCTTAAAAGCTATTGGCTGAAGGAGCGGAATGTGCTCCCACAGCATTTATTTGTCTTCTTTAGTGAAGCATATGTTCATTTCTTATCCATTTTTAGTCAATCAGCTTTACTGACGTATAATCTACAGATAAAATACACTAAATCAATAATATATGCTAATAAAAATAAAAAGTTCACAAAAGTCTGTAATGCTGTAACCATAACCGAGTCACTACACAGATACTGTCCATCAGAACTGCTAACTACTTCACTCACACTCCTCTCACTTCCCTAGACATTACTGACTCGCTCTGTTACTACACTTGTCATGTCCAGGATTCCGCACAGAGAGAACCATACAATGTGTGGTTCCGTGAGTCTGGCTTCTTTTCCATCCATGTTCTTATGTGCACATGGACTGATACCGGGACTTTGGTGCTGTGTACGAGCAGCCTATTAATCAGGCTTAGCACAATCAGCTTATCTAGTCACCATTTGACAAACATCTGCATTTTCCCAGTTTTTGGCTATCAGGAACAAAATTTCTATAAACACTTAAGTACAAATCTTTGAATAAGCACACACTCACTTAACCTGGTTAAATACTGAAGGAACAGGTTGGTCAGTTGTGAGTTAGTACATGTTTAATTTTATAAGATTCTGCCAAACTGTTTTCCAAAGTGGCTAGACATTTTGTAGCCCACCCCACGCCAACACTATGAGCTCTGCTGCTTCACAGTCAGCCAATGCGAGGCACTCAGTCACTAGCTTCAGTTATTCGCGGGTATATGCTAGCTTACTGAGGTGTTGATCTTTACTGATCTAAGGATGAGAAATGACATGCATCTTTTCATGTACTTCTTTTTTAAAAATATTTATTTACTTATTATGTATACAATATTTTGTCTACATGTATGTCTGCAAGCCAGAAGAGGGCACCAGACCTCATTACAGATGGTTGTGAGCCAACATATGGTTGCTGGGAATTGAACTCAGGACCTTGGAAAGAGCAGGCAGTACTCTTAACCGCTGAGCCATCTCTCCAGCCCCCTCATGTACTTCTTTAGCACTTAGATAGCTTTATAGTTGGGTATCTATTAAGTACACAAAAAGTTAGGCTCTTAATCTTTTTATTACTCAGTTATGAAAGTTCTTTCTATATTCAGGATATGAGTTATTACAGATACATTATTAAAAATACCCTTATGCTCTTTGTGGCGTTCCATTTGATATTATTAGTGATGACTTTTGAAATGAAGTTATTTTCAATTTACATTAACTGTTTTTTTACAATTAGCATTTTTTTCATGACCTGAGAAGTTGCAAACTGTTTCTTCTATGTTTTCTTTTAGAAATTAAAATTTCTATATTTAGATCTATGGTACATCTTGAATTAATTTTTACTTAAGAAAGCAATGGTCAGGCTGAAGAGATGGCTCAGCGGTTAAGAGCACTGACTGCTCTTCCAGAGGTCCTGAGTTCAATTCCCAGCAACCACATGGTGACTTACAACCATCTGTAATGAGATCTGGTGCCCTCTTCTGGCCTGCATGCAGACAGAACACTGTATCCATAATAAATAAATAATTAAAAAAAAAACAACAAAACAAGAAAAAGAAAGTAATGGTCAGAGTCTATTTTCTCCTGTATCCTGGTATTTTGGGGCTAGCTAGATACCTCCCATGTAAGACTGATGACCTGTGTTTGATCTCCAGGTCCCAGGGTAGAAGAAATAAGCAAATCCTACAACCTCCATACTGGTATATTTATTCCAATTCATGTCCCTATTTATTATTACACACTTCTGTTAAAAAAAAAAACAACTAGCTATATGTGCCTATCTAGAAATGACTTTCCAGATAGTTAACTTTATTCATCTACATTATGTCAATACTATACCATCTTGATTAATGAAGCTTTGTAGTAAGTTGTGTAATAAAGGCAATAATGATTTTCCTTTCTTTGGGGCCATAATTGCTTCAAAAATCCTTAAACCCAAGCCAAGCAGTGGTGGCGCACACCTTTAATCCCAGCACTCAGGAGGCAGAGGCAGGCGGATCTCTGTGAGTTCGAGACCAGCCTGGTCTACAAGAGCTAGTTCCAGAACAGACTCCAAAGTTACAGAGAAACCCTGTCTTGAAAAACAAAAACAACAAAACAAACAAAAATTCGGTAAACCCTTTGGATTTTCACATAAATCTTAGAATCAGGCTATCAAGATTATATAAAAAAGTACACAAGGGTATTATGATGTCTTTGCATATATATTATCACTTAGGGAAGAAACGATGGTATTGAAAAATATTAAGTACTTCAATTTGTGACCATAAAGATTTTTATTTATCTAGTTCTTTAAGATCTCTCAGCAACATCTCATTCGTGTCAGTGTCTCAATGTGTTTGACTTAAATATATTTATGTTGAGACGGGGTCTCACTATGTAGTCATGGCTGGCCTGGAACTTGCTATGTAGATTAGGCTAGCCTCAAGCTCACTGAGTCTGTTTTGAC
The DNA here is from genome assembly GCA_028555095.1 of Dicrostonyx torquatus. NCBI lineage: Eukaryota > Metazoa > Chordata > Mammalia > Rodentia > Cricetidae > Dicrostonyx > Dicrostonyx torquatus. The sequence continues at coordinate 33,198 of JAQHUG010000516.1, read as the reverse complement.
CTCCTGAGTACTGGGATCTAAGGAGTGTGACACCTTACCTAGCCTTAGAAGGACTTTCTTCCAATCTTCTATCATTTTTTGTAGCTATTGTAAATCAACATTAAACAACAACAACAAAACCCACTCGTGTCTAAGCTGGGAAGATGGATTAGTCAGTAAGTGCTTGCTATGCAAGCACAGGACCTGAGTTTGGATGCCCAGTGCCCACAGAAGAGATGAGCATGGTGGCATATACCTGTAACCTCAGTCCTTGGTGGGGATGGGGGCTGCGAGGCAGACCCCTGAAGGCCAGTGGCTGGCCAGTCTAGCTAAATCCATGACTTCCAGGGTCAGTGAAAGACCCTGTCTCAATAAAGATAGAGAGTGAACAAGGAAGACATGACATTTTTGGCACACACATACAAACCCACACAAACACATACATAAACTACAGACCCATGAAAAAAACTGTCTATTGCCAGTATTCAGACATATAATGAATTTTTGCACATTGATTTTGTAGCCTAATATTTTACTAATGCCACTTATTCTGACAGCTTTTTAACAAAAGAATAATATTTTATGTGTATATGATATATTATGAATAAAGACAGTTTTATTTCTGTCTTTTATGTCCGATTGATATTTTTTTTTCTTTCTGAAACAGGGTTTCTCTGTAGCTATAGAGCAAGTCCTGGAACTTGCTCTGTAGACCAGGCTAGCCTTGAACTCACAGAGATCCACCTGCCTCTGCATCCCAAGAGATGGGATTAAAGGTGTGCGCCACCACTGCCAGGCTATTGTTTACCTTCCTGGTCATCCAAACCAGGAAAAAAATTATGAAAATGGACAGTTTCCTAAGCTTTCCCAAAGCCTATTTTGGTCCATGTAGACGGATTTTTAACAAGTTATTTAACTAGAATGTATTAATCATCACTCTCTAGACTATTTGGGAATTCATTTATCTGTCTCCTCCACACATTTATTGTTTATTTATTTGGGAGGGTTGGAGTTGCTGAGGATGAAGACCAGAGATCTGAAACATTCACGATAAGCACCACGCCCCTGAGTTATATCCCAACCATGAGTCCACTCATTTTCAACAAAACAGAATCTGGGAGCATTAACTATTTCTACTTCCTAACTTTGAACACACACTTTAATTCCTGGCATGCTTAGGACGGACCCCAGATCGTCTCTCCTGAAACAGAGAAATATCTATTTAGGTGAAAACTTCCTATCTTCCTCCATCCTCCTCTTTTATTGTGACTAGGGTCTCATGTAATACAGGATAGCCTCGGATACGCTATGTAACCAGGATTGGTCTTTAACTCCTGACCCCCTTTCCTCTGCCTTCTAAGAGTTGGGATTATAAACTTGTACCACCATATCTCATTTATGTGGTGCTAGGGATGGAGCCCAGAGCTTCAGTCTGCTAGGCAGCACTCTGTCAAGAGAGCTGTATTGACAACTGCTTAAAAAGAAGGAACCTGAATAACCATGAAGCTATTATATCATGTTGGACTGGTTAATCCCAGGCAATATATTTTTTGAAAATAAATTTGATTTACTTAAGAAAATAAAATGGAATGGAAAACAAAAAAAACAAACAAACATGATTTGGAGAATGAAAAGAGAAATGTTCAGGAAAAAATTTCAAAAAAACTATTAAGTTTTAAGCTGGGTCTTGAAACGTGCGGAGGCATCAGAGTGTGAGGGTGAACTATGGAAACATCTAGAAGGAAGTCTTAGCATCAAGCAGCACACTGCCAAGCTCCAAAGACAATCTGCCTTTCTTCTTCCACAGGTACAGCTAGTTCTCTTTCTTTCCCTTCAAGAACCAATGTTCTTAGCTCCAGCTCTTTATACACTGTTGAGAACTTATGCTAAAGACAAAACTCTGCCAAAACTCTCACAATGTCCATGGTCTTGTGTTGTAGCCAAACCAGCTACATTGCTTAAACTGATTAGCTTTCTTCAGCTGCTCAAGTGCTTGGGTCACAGATGTGCATCACTAGCCTAGAATATAAACAACTTTAGAGGCTCTAAGAGAAGTTGTTGACTACAACTTTGTAGCATCCATTACAGTAAGTATGTGCCTAAACACAAGGATCTGAAATGTAGTAAAGAAAGTCAGCAAAGACATTCAGAAAATGGCATCTAAGCCTGGTGGTGGTGGTGCACGCCTTTAATCCCAGCACTCAGGAGGCAGAGGCAGGCGTCTCTGTAAGTTCGAGGTCAGCCTGGTCTACAAGAGCTAGTTTCAGGACAGGCTTCAAAGCTACAGAGAAACCCTGGCTCGAAAAATGAAAAAAATCAAAAATAAAAAAAAAAAGCATTTAAGATGAGTCCTCAAAAAAGAAAAAATAGCCAAATAACTGGAAAAGAAGAAAGGCAGTGCCATCAGAGAAATGGGAGCAAGACTTGGGCCACGGAAACTGGAGAAACACTGAATGCAGAAAAATGAGCATATACTGTCTAATGGCAGGCATAGAGCAGCTTAAAGTAACCAAAACAAATCTGTAGTTAAAAACTAAGTTAGCAGGAAGTAGTCAAAGCAATAGAAATGAGTCCAAAATAGTAGGAGCACAGTTCACTGGTGGATAATATCAGCCAGGCATGGTGGGACAAACTTGTGATCCTAGAATCTCTTGAGGTAGGAGACTCAAGAGTTTGAGGCCAGCTACTACATTATGAGCCAATGCTAGGGTTGGGGGAGAAGGAGGAAAGAGCAGACATAGAACACAGTCAATTACAACTAAAGATGCCTCAGCCTTTGGCTTGAGAGGCGACTAAACAACAGGAGCATTTGCCATAAAGAATACTGGATGCTGATGAAACAGAACAGGAAAAGGACTCTATTCCAGCTTGCAATATGTACTTATTATGGCATGAAAACATTTGAAGATTGTTCACTGGCCTTGATAATTATTAGACAGCGGAAGAGGTTTGTCTGGTGCATTTTAGGGTATTTAGTATTTCTTAGTTGTGACAACCACAAATGTTATGGCCAAACATTGTTATAGGCAATATCACTCCCCAATGAGAACCAACCAACCTATAGCACTCAAAGACACATTACAAAGAAAAACCAAGATGCAAACATGTGAATATGTACATTTCAACCATCTTTTCCAGGGCCGGGGAAACCAGTTCAGTCAATAAAATACTTGTCAGCCGAGCCTACTCAGAGTCCCAGACTCAAGTGAGGGAGCCTGCATCCAAAAACAAGGTGGACAGCTCCTGGAGAAGCACATGTGAGCTTGACCTCTGGCCTTCAACACACATGCACGAAGACAGACACAGACACATGCTTCTCTTTTCCTAGATCTTAAGGTCCTAAGAAGTGAAACTTCTGTCCCACTCACTGTGGGGCTCTCTCATGCAGCCATCACCAAACCTATACCGAGAATTAATTAAATGCTAACACACTAACACATTTAAAAAACGATTTTTAGAAGCATGATTTACTAAGGTTGCACTTACCCTAGAATATATAAGCGATTTATAAAAAAGAGGGAATATGCTTTATTTTAAAACAGCGTATCCTTTCCTCGAAGTCAGTAGGCTAGTGATTATGAGAAGGGATTTGCTAATCTCAAGTTAGTAACATTCTTAAACAGTAAGCAATATGAAAGAAATGAAACACATCTCACCTGTGGCAACTTGGTTTATCAAGCCCGTGGAACCACTGTTTGCGATCTGTGAAGGTGCTTGGCTGAGCCCAGGCGAAGGGGTTCCTAACCGAGGAAACTGCTGGGAACTCATTTCCACCTGCAAAACAAGACATTCCATTATTACCAGATTCTGAAATTAGAACCAACATTGAGAGATCGAAGCATCTCTGGTAATCACAACATCTCTCAGAAACACAAATACAGCTTCATTTATTTAAAACTGAGTTATGATCAACGGTGCAGACATCTAATTGAGGACTTCAATGTACTACAGCTAAATTAATGACAGCCTTTATACAAGTGTTGGAGGCTACTATAACCTTCCAAAAATACTCTTGGATCGCTATATTTTTAAAAAGGACATTGAATATTAAAAAGTCGCCAAATGTTAGTTATTATCATAAACATAGGTTATTATGTAAAATTTTATGGGAAATAGTTTGATTCTTTTAAAGACTCAAGCCTCACACCAAGATAAACAGAACCGTAATTAGTATGTCATAATGCCCAGCCCCAAGAAAGGATCGGAAATCTTACATTAAGACCCGATGCTTGCGGAATCCTCAAACGCTTTTCCGTAAAGGCCTCCATTTAAGGATTTCCTTTCTTCCTCATCACGGACAGCCCCCCCCCAACCCGAGACACGGGTAGGATTCGAGATCTTTTCCACAGTCTCTAAAATCGTCTTCTACTTTTTCCTTCAAAGTCAGGCTTCGCCGATCTCCCGTCTACCCCAGTTAACCCCATTCCTCCTCCGAGATCCTAGGACACGCGTTTCCAGACACTCCGGGTGTCGAGGCTCTGTCTCCCCGGGAAAACGTCCTACGGAACCCTCTCCGCAAGATGAGCAATGTGACTTTTTATCTGTGGCCGCCAAGGAGGGCTCGAGGAGCTCCGCAGGCACAGAGGGAACGCGATTCGGAACGCGTCCCCGGCCCGCCTCGGTTCAGCCCGCCCGCCAGACTCACCCCCAGGGCCAGCCGCTCCGCTCCCAGTCCTCTTACCACCCAACCTACCCCAGCCTCCCCTGCCCGCCCATTGGCCAGACGCGAGGCGCATCACTGGATCCAGCACCAATCCGCAGCTGCCTGCGCGTTCCGGGCCCGCCCCACCCTCCCGCCGGCCGCCAGCCAATAAGAGGCCAGTCTTGCTGGGGCGGGGAGCAGCCTAAACTCCGAGGCTGGACCAATAGATGGGAAAGAGAGGCGATCCCTGGCGAAGAGGGCGGGGATCCGGGAGGCTCCGCCCCGGCAGGGGTCTGAAAGCGGCGGGCGCAGGGCCCGGATGTGGAGAGTCACTTTAAACTGCTCCAGCAGCCAAACTCCCTAGGCCGTCCTCCCTCCCGCTGACTTCCCTGCGGAGGCCCGCGTCCGCCACGCCCCCACGCCCGGGGCTGTCCGGCTGCCCACACACCCCACGGTGTTTCTCGCCCTTCCAAGCACCGAGCACCCAGGCCCTGCCGCCGACTCAACCACTCTGCTCAGCTCGCTAAAGAGCTGAAATCAGGACTGCAAGAGCTGTGCGGCTCTGTCCTTCCCCAGGAACGAGCACCGGGACTGGCCATGCAGTCCCGCCCCCTCGACTCCTCCCCTCCCTCCCGGCTCTCGTTCCGCCATTACCTGGGCGCGGCCACGCCGCCTCTAGCTTGCTCCTGTGCGCTCTCCGCCTGTGGGGCTAATGTCCTCGGGCTCCGGACCCGCAGCCACCACCGGGCCGATTGCACTCCGTCCCCCACCCCTCACTCCAGCGCCGCTGCTTCCGACGCCGTTACGAGACTTTCTCTCACTGGCTGCGACAAACCCCGCCCCTCTCCCAGACAGCCACTCCTCGCCCGGAGAGAGCAGGAAGGCCGTCGGTCCCGCCTCTCGGACCCATAGAAGCCCATGGGAAATGTAGTCCCTTGCACTAGGAGGGCGGGGCTTGGAGACCCGACGCGGGCTTCTCATTCCTCCGCAGCCAAATCTGAAGACTGTTTATGCCATTTCTTTTTTGGGACTGAGAAGATAAATGATTCCGTGGATTCCGTGCTTTCGTCTCAGCTGGAAAGCACTCGGTTGCATTTTTACACCGGAGGTTGAGGCGGTGCGATGCGCAAAGAGTAAATTAGGTTGATAGTGGCTGCCTTAGGAGCCCGCGGTACCCACCTTATGCCCTCCTCTCCTCCTGCACGTAGGTCTTGGCATTCTGGGATCATGGAGGGACTGAGCCCCACAGGAGCCGAACACCCTCCTGAATCGGGCTCAGTGCACACAATTGGAGAAGGCAGCTCCACTTTGGATTAAGTCTTCCGGATTACAAAGAGAGGGGTGGGGTGTTGTTTATGGCGGAAGTTTATAGAGTTTATGCCTTTGCCAGAGATGGTGCTATAAAATTTTTGTCTGTTAAGAGATTACGAACTCCTGTTCCCAGAAGGTCATTTAGAACTAGAGTTTTGTGCTTCGTTAGAAAATAAATGGAGCTCATCATTATCGATTATTTCTGACATTCATGGCTATGGCCAACTGCTTGGGAAGAAAAGAGTCACTTCTGCCTGCCAGAGTCTCAAGTACCCCTCTTAATACTATTTTCCTTTCTAACATCATCCTTTAACTCTCTGGCTTCTAAGAGAAGCAACATGTTTATGAGCAGGCATGCTGACACCACCATGTGACAGCACTGGGACATGACACATGCGTGTAACAGGTCTGCCCACACCGCCACATGACCGTTTTGGGACATAGCACACATTTATATAGGTATGCACATGCCATCCCCATGTTGGAGCAGGGACACACCATACATGTGAAGATGTGTGCCTGAGTCATCATGTTATGGAGCTGGTACACTACTTGTGTGTAAACAGATGTACCCACACCACCACATGACAGTACTGAGATACAGAATGCATGTGAACAGGTGTGCTCATACTGCCACTTGACAGTGCTGGAACATGACGTACTTGTGAATAGGTTAGCTCATTATGCATTATGATGGTTCTGGGACCCAGCACACATGTGAATAGGCATGTCCACATTACTATATCATGGCACTGTGTATGACAGTTTAACCCATGCTAGCACATGGTAGAGCAGGTACATGGTATGCACGTGATCACATATATGCCTATGCTATCACACATGATATGTGTGTAAGCATATGTGCCTGTGCCGCTACATGACTGTACTGGTACATGGTTCATATGTGAACATACATGACCAACCCACCATACCATGGTGCTGGGTCATAGTCCACATGAAAACACATATGCCCATGCTGCCACATGGTAGAGCTGGGACACTGCTCATGTGTAAACAGGGATGCACATTTGCTGCTACATTATAGCACCGGCACAAGGAATGCATGTAAACAGATGAATTCATGGTAAAATGCAATGAGACTGTGACCCGGCATGTGAGGGAACAGACATGCCCAAGCTGACACTTGATGGTGCACACATGGTATATGGGCATATGGTCTTGTCCACACTACCACTAATGGTGCTGATATAATGCATATGTGTAAACAAGTATTCACATGCCACCATGTAATGATGCTGATATTTGCTCACTTGTGAACATGCATGTCCCAGCCACCATATTATGGTTCTGGGATGTGGCACATGTGTAAACAGGTTTGCCCACACCATTAGTGGAGGGCAATGGCATATGACATATGAACAGGCAAATACACATCATCATGGAACCATGCTGTCACGTGTATGAACCAGCATGCTAACACCACCATTTCATGTCTTCGGACCTCAAATGTATGTAAACAGGTGTGCACAAGTCAACACTGACCGTGGAGGGACATGACACACATGTAATTAGGCTTGCACATACCACCACATAATGTTGCTGAGACACAGCTGGTTTGTGAACACACGTGCTGAACCACATGAGAACATGGGTGCCTGTACAACCATGTGATGGTGATAGACACATGTGTGAACAGGCATTCCCACATGACCACCTAAGAGGACTGGGACATGGCACACATGTGGACATGTGTGCCTATACTGCCATGGGATAGTAATGAGATATGGCATGTGTCTGAACAGGCATGCATGCGCCATTACATGAGAGTTCTGGAACATGGCACATTTATGAAGCTAAACAAGTCAGGTGTGACTGCCTCAAAACTCTTTATAAAGTTCGTGGATTGGTTCTATTGATTAACTAAGAAAAAAGAAAGACTTATAAGTTCTAGGGAATGATCCAGTGTGGTCTCCAGCCTCACAGATAGCACAAATAACCGTGTATGCTCCCTGCCTTCTGGCGGTATAATTGGTTATGCATTCCTTCTTTGGAAGGAACAACTCCTGTGTTTAACATTCCAGGTTCCCTTAGTATTTTTCTGTGAACACAAAGATCTCTGTGCCTCCTACAGAGAAAGGAGACTTAAAGGAGAAGGGGGAGGGTGGAAGACAGTAAGAGGGGGAAAAAGAGACAAAAAGAGGGAGAAAGAGAAGAGACAGAGAAAAGAGGAAAAATGGAAGAAAAAGAAGAGAGGAGAGGATAGAGAAAAGAGCAGAGAGGAGGGAGAAGCAGGAGAGAGAATTGAGAGGGAGATGCAGAGAGTAGAGAGAAAGAGGATAGAGAATATAGAAGTGATGAGAGAAAGAGAGACATGACAGAAAGAGAAGATAGAGAGTAAGAAGAAAGAGGAGAGAGACAGATGAGGGTAAAAAGATGGGAAAAAGTATGCAGAGAGGTGAGAGACAGGAGAGAGAGAGAGAGAGAGAGAGAGAGAGAGAGAGAGAGAGAGAGAGAGAGAGAGAGAGGAGACAGGACAGAGAAGGCAGGGTGACAAGAGAGATGAGAGGAGAGCAAGAAAAAGAGAGGAGAGTGAAGAGAAGAACAGACAGGAGAAAAAATCAGGAGGGAGAGAGGAGATAGGAAAGAGAAAGGGGAGAAAGAGAAGGGAGGGATAGAGAGAAAATAAGGAGAAAAGTGAGGATAGAGTTAGGGCAGAGAGAGGAGAGTGAGACTGGAGAGAAAGAGAGGAGGGAGAGGAAAGAGAGAGGAGAGGAGAAATAAGCAGGAGCGAGAAGACAAAGTAGAAAGAACCAATAAAAAGAAAGGAGAGATAAAGGGAGGGCATAGAGGGAGAACAGAGTGAGGTAAGAGATGGGGAATGAGAGAGAGAGGAGAGGAGATAGGAAGGACAGAGAGGACACACAGAAAGAGGAGAGCGAGGATAGAGAGTAAACAGGGAGAGGAAAGAGGGAAGAAGAGATACAAGCAACGGAGAGGGAAGAGAGAGATATAGAGGGTAGTGAGGAGAGAGGAGAGAGGTGAGAGAGGAGATATAGGAGGAGAGAGAGTGAGAGACAGGGAGGAGAGAAAGAAGAGACAGCAAGAGATGAGAGAGGAAGGATAGAGCAGAAATAATGAGAGATAATATAGAGAGTGAGGAGAGATAGAGAGATGATATATAGACAGACAGACAGACAGATAGATAGATAGATAGAGGCAGACACAGACACAAGGAGGTAGGTACATCTATCCTTTTAGACACATTGTAAGAGTAAAGACACCAGGTAGGAAGTAGGAAAGGCAGGACTGATCTTAGGTGAGATGCATATTCTGAACCCTCAACTGGCAAAGGGAGGGAGGGGGAGGAGAGAGAACGACTAGAAAGAGTTGAGAGAGAAAGTGTGTGTGAGTATGTGACAGAGAGGAGAGAAAGAAGAGTGAAGGGATAGAGAGAAGTGACGAGAACAAGAGCAGAGAGACCAGAGAGAGAAGAGTGGAAGAGAAGAAAGAGAATTAAAAAGTAGAGATCAGAGAAAGAAGAGAGAGCCATGAGAATATGAAAGAGGAGAGAGAGCGAGAAAGAAGACAGAGACAAGAAAGGACTGAAGGAAGAGATAGGGGGTAGAGGGGAGAGAAAAAGAGGAGAGAGAGTGATTGAGAGGAGAGACTAGAGACAGAGGGTAGTGAGAAATAAGAGAAAGTGAGAGAGAAAGAGGCGATCTCGATCACTTTATATACTACGGTAAGTAATGTACTGGGCTGCACAGTAATGCAGTCCTAATAAAGAGGAGGGGTATTGCAAGACTTACAAATTGTCTTTATTATGGGGATACAAAGGAAATGGGATACTCACAGAATACTGGACAAGGTGGAATTTGTCCTGTCCCGCCACTATGCCTCAGGGAGAAGCAAGCATATGCTTGCTTCTCCTCCAACCTCCCAAGAGAGCGAGCATATTTCTTCTCTCTGCTTATTAGTCCACATGTAGCATCTCAGACCACGCCCTAAGGGTTGGTACCCCAAAAGCTATTGGCTGAATGAATTCTCACAACATTGCTCTCATGTGGCATTCATTCTAAACCCTCAACCCTGGGAGAGGGAGAGAGAAAGAGAGAGAGAGAGAGAGAGAGAGAGAGAGAGAGAGAGAGAGAGGACATATGAAGGAGAGATGACAGATGAGGAAGAGATGAGAGTGATGGTTCCTCATAGACCAATGGTAAAGTAACACCTACAAAATTCACTGAACATGGAGAATTAGAGATGGTTCACCCCTATGGCACTGGAAGGCACTCTCCTCTCTCTTCTTTCTCTTTCCTCTATTTCTTCCCCTTTACCTCTCTTCTCCTTCCCCTCTGTACATCTTGTTCTTCTCCTTTCTCTCCTAACCTTTTCTCTGTATCTACTCTCTGATGTGGGATTCTGTTTTGTATGCTGTGAATATTTCATTACCATTGGTTAATAAAGAAGCTTCTTTGACCTATGGCAGGGCAGAATAGAGCTAGGTGGGAAAACTAAACTGAATGTAGGGAGAAAGAAGGCGGAGTCAGGCAGACGCCATGTAGCTGCTGAAGGAGAAAGACAACAGAACCTTACTGACATGGCACAGCCTTGTGGCGATACACAGATTACTAGAAATGGACTAGTTTAAGATGTAGGAGCTGGTTAGGAATATGCCTGAACCATTAACCAAACAGTGTTGTAATTAATGTAGTTTCTGTGTGATTATTCAGGCCTGGGCATCTGGGAAATCAAACAGAGTCTCTGATTACACCTCTCTCCCCATCTCTCAGAGCTCTCTCTCAGTTCTCTTTCATTTCCCTTCTTCCTCTCCCCATTTGCCTCCTCCCCATCTCTCCTCTCTTCTCTAAACTTTAAACTCTTTCACTCTGAGCTCTTTCTTTCCTTACTCTATCACCCCTCTGTCCTCTGTCTCTTCCCCCTGCCCATTCTTTTTATGTATCTCCACATACTCCTCTTTCTCTTTCCCCTCTCTTCTCTCTCTTCCTGTCTCCTCTCCTCTTCTGGCATCTGTCTCCTTACCATTTTTCTTACTCTCTGTCCTCCCATTTCTCTCTTCCTTTTCACTTTTGTCTCTCTTCTGCATTTCTGTCTTCTCTCTCCTATCTTTTTAAAAATAGATATTTATTTTATCTATTCTATCTATTCTATCTATTGTATTATGTATACAATATTCTGTCTGTGTGTATGCCTGAAGGCCAGAAGAGGGCACCAGAGCTCATTACAGATGGTTGTGAGCCACCATGTGGTTGCTGGGAATTGAACTCAGGTCCTCTGGAAGAGCAGGCAATGCTCTTGACCTCTGAGCCATTTCTCCAGCCCCCTCTCTCCTATCTTGATATGTCGCCCTGCCTCTTTTTTCTCTGTTACTTCACCCCATTGTCTTTCTTTTCCTTGTCTAACATTCTCTATCATCTCTCTACTCTTTGTTCTCTCTTCCTTCTGTCTCCTTTCTCTCATCAAGCTCAGTCTCTGCTCTTGCCTCTCACCTCCTTTTCTCATACTACTGAAACTTTCTGTTTTACTCCTTCCCCTCTCCTCACTGTTTTTTCTCTCTCCCCTCTCCCTGCTCTCTCATGTTCCTCCCTCCCCTCATTTCCTCTTCTCCCTTCCCCTTCTTCTTTTCTCCTTTCTCTTCCAGCTTTATCTCCCCCCTCCTTTCTCCCCCTTAATCCCCACCCTCTCTGTTTCCCCTCTTGTTCTCTCTCCCCTTCCTTTTCTCTCATTCCTCTCTCATCTGTCTTTCTTTTCTCTCTCCTCTCTCACATTTGGTCCTCTACCATCTCTCCACTCCATCCCTTCTCTCTCCCCTGCTGTCTCCATTCTTCCTTCTGTCTCTCACACTCTCCTAGCATTTTCTCCTCTCTAATCTTCCTCCTCAATGTTCTCTCATCACTCTGCAACTTTTTGCCTCTCTCTCCTTTCTCCTCTCTCTCCTCTCTGCTTCATTTCCTTTTCCATATGTCCCTCTCTCTCGTCTCTTTCTCCCCTCCTTTCTCTACTCTCATCACCCTCTCCATTTCTCTCTCTCCTCTCTCACTCACCTCTCATCCATACTTTCTTTCTCTCCTCATCCCTTCTGTTCTCTCATCTTTGTTCACTCTCTCTTTATCTTTTGTCCTTTCTCCCTCTCCTCTCTTCTCTCTCTTCCCTTGCTCTTTTCCCTGCTTTTCATTTGCATCACTCTTCTTTCTCTTTCTTTTCCTTCTCCTTCTGTCTCCCTGTCCTTCTCTCCTTTCACTCAATCCTCTCTGTTTACAGTGTCCCCCACTTTTTACCATATTTCACTGTTCATTCTTCTTTCTTTCTCACTGTCTCCTCTCTTTCCTCCAACTGTCCCATCTCTTATCTCTCTTTCCTCTCTCCTCTTTCTGTCTTTTGTCTCCTTTCTTTGCAGTCTCTCCCTGTTCTCATCCATCCTTCCTCTCTCCCACTGCCCTCTTCTTGCTCTTCCTTTTCACTGCATCTCTTCTCCCTTTTGTCCTTTTTCTCCTCTATTCTATTTCTCTCTTTTAACTCTTCTCTCTCCTTTCTCAGTAGTCTCTCTCCTTTTTCTCTCTTGGATATCTCTCCCCTTCAAGTCATTCTCCTTTTGCTCCTCTCTTTTTTCTCCCCCACTCATTCCTTTCTCTTCCCCTTTCCACAATATCCTTCTGATCTTTCACCTCTCTTACTTTTCCCACTCTTTATCTTTTTCATTGCCCCTCTTTCCCCCTCTCTCTAGACTTTCCCTCTTTCTCTTTTCTTTCCATCCTCTGACATCTCACTTTCTCTCCTCTCTCCCTCTTTTTTGCTCATACTCTCTCCTCTCTCCTTCTCTCTTCTTTCTCTCTTTTCTTTCTCTCCCCATGTTCTTCACATAAATATACAAAGAGGAAAGAGGAGACAGGAGAGAAAGAGAGAAAAGAGACAGGACAGGATTAAGATTGAGAGAGGAGGGGGGAAAACAAGAAGGGATAGAGAGGTGAGAGAAGAGAAAGGGGTAAGAAATGAGATATAGGGAATCCAGAGAGAGAATAGAGAGAGCAGAGGGGGCAGAAAGGATAGAGGGAAAGAGAAGAGATAGAGTGAAACACAGAAGAGAAAGCAGAGACAGTGAAGAGAGTAGAGACAGTAGGAGAGGGGTGAGAGATGTGAGAAAGGGGGAGGCAAGAGAATGAGGACTGTGAGAGGAGAGAGCAGAGGGGGAAAGAAAGATAAAGTGGAGAGAAGGAGGAGAAAGATAGAAAATGACAGGGGAGGGGAAGGCAAGTGGACAGAGAGGAGAGCAGAGAGAGAGGCAAGATTCAGGCATTGTGTGAGAAGAGAAAAAGGTCCGAGAAAAGTGAGAGAGACATAGTGAAAAAGGTGAGAGAAGATGGATAGGAGGGAGGGAGGGAGGGAGGGAGAGAGAGAGAGAGAGAGAGAGAGAGAGAGAGAGACAGAAGAGAAACACCAGAGGAGAGAGAGCATGGAGAGAGGAGTGGTAGTGAAAGAGACAGGAAAGAGAGGGACACAGGGACGGAGAGAGAGTGTGAGGGAGAGAGACTATAGAGGGAAGAGAAATGGAGGGGGATGGAGAGAGACAGAGAGGAGAGAGACCAAAGAGGGTCTGGAGAGAGGAGGGAAACAGGAGGGGGGAAGGGGAAAAAGAGATGGAGAAAATATGAGATAGAGGAGTGGGAAAGGGGAGAGAAGGAAGATGAAGGGGGGAAGAAATTGGGGGAGAAAACTGAACAGGGGAAAAGGGGAGAGAGGAGAAAGAGGAGGGAGAGAGGGGGTAATGAAGAAGAGGTGTAGGGAAGAGATGAGGGAGGAGAGGAGAGTGAGAGAATAGAGATAGAAGAGGGAGGGGAGAGATAAGGATGAACAAGAGAGATTAGAGTCCATGGAGCCAGCTCTTTGGGGAGACAGTTTATGTGTTACGGCTTCACTCTATTCCAGAAAGAGAGGGGGATATAAAGGCCGGGAACAGTGGCTGGGGCATGACCTCATTTGCATTAAGCAGCACACTCCTGTCACAAAGCTCCTACTACAAGTCACAGTTACCATATGGGCAGCAGGGGGACAACTCTAGCAGGGAACTATACCAATGGTCACACCAGAGACAAATCAGGCATCCAATCTTAGAGACAGCTTTCAGATAAGGTCAGGCTTCTGGGCCTAGAGACCTTCTCCAAATAAGGGCAGGTAGAGAGCAGGAAATCTTGCTGGGGAGGGAACCCCCATCCCATGCTATGCGCTTGGAGGGAGCTGCCAGCCCATGGTAGACTGCAACCTCCGATCAGCAAGGCCTCTCAAGACTTATGGGGCCCAGTTACATTCAAGCTACCACACTCACACAGCGATTGCTCCATCTCTGCCTGCAAGGGCTAAATATGCTTCAGAAGGGCACTAACATAGGGGACCTAGCGTCAAAGTACCATCCTTAGAAAATATGAGTCAGGACTCCTAAAACAGCACAGTGAGAGCTGGAGGAAACAAACTCCACTGGGAGCAGAAGCCAGGAGCCAACACAGTCCTGGGATACTGCAGACCAGGATTGAGCCAATGACCTGACCCAGAGTCTGTGACCTCCACTGCAACCGGAGTGGGACGGAACCAGTTACCTAAGGCACAGAGAGAAAAAGCTCCACCAGGAGCAGAAGCCAAGAAGCAAATCCAGTCCTGGGTCACGAGCGGATCAGGATTGACCCAGCGACCAGACCCAGAGCCAATGATCGCCAACAGAACAAGTCTAACTCGAAATCAGAGACTTCTGCAAAAGGAGATCCAGACCAAGATTTACAGAAACACATCAAAGCCAGCAGCCTAGGCCAAAGTAGACCTGAGACAGCAAACTCAAAGGGAGGAGACAAAAGCACAGGAGCACTGAGCTACCTCCAGGAACAGGAATAACCAACAGGGTAACTAGAACTGTGACACTGACTG
>JAQHUG010000515.1:838489-856612 GCA_028555095.1 Dicrostonyx torquatus | reverse complement strand
GGAGCTTCCTGCTTCCCAAATTCTCCTGTTCTCCCCTCTACTTCCTGTCTGTTTTCCCACCTATACTCCCTGCCTGGCCAATCAGCATTTATTTAAAACATGATTGACAGAATACAGACATTGTTTAATGAACTTTCTTCCACCATATTTATGTATTATTGGCATTCTGTGGGAACTGAAAAAAGTGATATTGATAAAATCATAGAGGGTTATGGTGCTTTATTTTGGCTAAGTTACAAACACAAGTTATGCTTCCTGTATTATCCATCTTAGATAAAAAGTTTATATGTGAGTTTCAATCATTGAAGTGGTATTAATATACTTATCTGAAAAGTAAAATAATAAAGTAGGCTTTTACACAGAAGTCAGATTTGTTTGACAATAATTTGTTTGGCAATAAATGTATTTGATAGTCAACTTCAAATCTGAGTACCTAAAGCTACAGCTTGAACATTTTCAAAGCAATATATCTAAAGCTTGTGATAAATCATACTGTATTGAAAACTTTTATTTACAAAGGGGAATTGAAATTTACATTTTGGTTTAAATTAAATTGAAGCTTTCTA
This sequence comes from Dicrostonyx torquatus, assembly GCA_028555095.1. Taxonomy (NCBI): domain Eukaryota; kingdom Metazoa; phylum Chordata; class Mammalia; order Rodentia; family Cricetidae; genus Dicrostonyx; species Dicrostonyx torquatus. The sequence goes on along the minus strand of JAQHUG010000515.1, from coordinate 856,046 downwards.
AATGTAAAAAATGCAATATTTAATGAATGAATACATAAATGAAAGGAACACATAGGACTTATAGTATAGGTATAGCTTTTATATTTATAAAAGCAAGACTTCGCATTTTTCTTCATTTATTCTTTTAAAATCAGAGTCTAAAATTTGTCTAAATCACAGCAAGTATTAAATGAATGTTCATTGCATGCTTATGTAAAGGAAATGGACCATAACATTAAAGGGAGAAGTATATGTCCAGATATGTTACACCACTATTTTCAGTAGTCAAGAAATGCAGTAAATCTGTCCATCAACCGATGAACGGATAGAGAAAATATAATTGTATACACAGTGGGACATTACTGAACCATAAAAATAATGAAACATTTTCATTCACAACAATCCCTATGAATCTGGAGGAATTATGCTTTGCATTTCAGCCAGTTACTTTTTGACATTGTATATTTGATTTTTCTTGTGACTGTGACTAAAATTAAAATTTATTTTAACTATCTTTTGTCTTTGGTAGTTAAATACACCTAAATTCACTCATGTTAGAAATATGAGTTTTGGAAAATGTTTATTAAGGGTATGGCAGGTGGTGGATTTGATCAAAACAGATTATATGCATGAATGAAATCCAAAGATTAAATAAAAATGCATTTAAAATACCATGAGCATTATTATATATTTCTTTGGAAGAGGAAAGGTTTTCATCGTGTTGTTTCCTTACACAATGTGCTTTTGCCATATTCTTATTTTCTGCTATTCTTTCACATTCACCACTTTCCTACCCTTGTACATTTCTGATAGCCTCTTTAAGCTCAATACTATTTTTAATTCTAAATTTGCTAGAAAAAATTGAAGAGATAAATTTACATGCTGTGGGAACTTCTTCAGCCAATAACCCTTAAGATACCCACCCATTTTGAGTGTACCTCGTGTGCCATAAATGCAGATGAAAAGCTAGCACAAGTCCCTTGCCTGCTGGATGTAGTTCCAGGTCCCCACTCATGCAGAGGACTGCTGATCACTGCTTTTTCTGTGACTCTACCACTAAATAAATAAATCTTTGTTATCCTCCATTCTGGCCTAGTGTGGGACTATTTTATTATAAATTGCAACATTTACTGCCATTTTACACTAAAAATAACCTTAGTATTCTTGGCAGCAATCAAAATTCACTATTTTGTAAATCAATTGGCCTAAAAGAAACAAAGACATACTCAATAGTCTGTTTTGTGTTGGCCTCAGATAGATTTATTCTTGACTCAATTGGGACTCATATGTTGTTAAATTTTGGTTTCTCAAAAAAAAGATAACGTCTTAAATCACTTTCACTAGTGCCCAGGCAGTATGGTAATAATGGAATTTTGTAGAAAAATAAAGGCTATATTATTTAAGTCAAAGTTTGTTCCCAAGTGTGAAAATATTGCTTCATTTATTTATCTTGTAAAATCTGTTTATACAGATAATTTCAGAAATGAAAAGGACAAAGACTAGGTCTAAGACTACTCCCTATTTTTTTCTAAATTTGTTTTGAGCCAAGGATAATGTGTAATTTTCTACTTTGTTGCCATGATAAAATACTTACAAAAGTCAACTTGTGAAGGAAAGAGTTTATTTTAGCTCATAGGCTACATTACATTATCAGGGGAAGACAGAACAGGAGCACAAGAGAGGAGTGTAGAATCAGAAACTGAAGGAAAGGCCATGAAAGAATATTGATGATAGGCTTGTTTCCAGGTTCACATTCAACTGTTTTTCTTTTGTAGTCATCTTCACAACAATGGCATTGCTCACATTAGACTAGGCTCTCTATCAACAGTAATGAAAATGCCTCACAGACATGCCCACTGACCAATTTAATGGAGGTAATTTTTTATTTAAAGTTCACTCCTCCCAGATAGCAACAAGAATAGTCATTACAGATAATTCCTTATATATAAAATACACTCAAAATATTTGCTCATTAAAAGTTCATTTCAAAAATGGATCTTTTATTTTTTATATTTTATTAAGTACAAATTTCCACTTTCTCCCTTTAAGCCCTCCATAAACAGATTTTTTAAAGATTACAAATTAGAATTAACATCTTAAAATGATGTCATGACAAATTTTAAATGTAAGTTTTATTATAGAGTTAAGGAAAAAATTAGTGTTGAGTGATGGTTATTACCTTATAAAACACATTAATATGCTTATAACTGGTATCAGAACTTATGAAAAACTATAATAATTTTAAGCAAAAAAGAAAATGTTTAATCTTTGAGAATTTTGTGTTTATACAATATATTTCAGTCATATATACCCCTAATATTACTCCTCCAACTCTTCCTATACCTTCACTACATTTACACCTACACAACATCATGAATATTATTTCTTCTCCTTTCATATATTCCAGTGCATCGAATTAGTATTGTTCATGTAGAGATAAATGTGGGGTCGTTTACTGATGCATGAGGGTACCTGCCAATGAACTAGAGTCTCCCCCAAATGAAAATGCCTATCTCCTCCAGCAATCATCCACTTCTCATACCTCCTCAGTTTGGGATGGAACCTTAGGAGCTCCACTTCAATTCATGCTAGAATTTAGACTAACTTGTACTTATGCAGGTCTTATATAACTAACTAAAGCTGCTGTAAACTACAAACACATCTATGAAGTTGTATCGAGAAGGTAGGATTTCACAGCACTTTTGCCTATTCTCTATCTCATATTATTTACACGTTCTCTTCAATATGCCTTTAGTCTTTGGAGTAGGGGATTGATACAATGTCTCATTCATGACTTAACATTGATTATCATTTATTTTCATTACTTTGTCCATTTATGTCTCTCTTTACTATATGTTGCCACTGCAAAAAGCTTTCATAACAAGCTTGAAAGAAGACCATATATTCTTCCCATCCTTTCTTCTGCTTTATTCCTGAGTCTTAGAAGGGAAGGTATGAAGTTACTGTTTATGAGCAAGTTACCAACAATCATTTGTTCTCAGTATCTTGTGTAATTATGCATTTCTCATTTGATGCCTTTCATTGACAAGAGAAATTTTCATAACTCAAAATCAAATATAATTTTTCAAAGATACTTTAGACTTTATTTATTGTTGTAGTGGTGGTATTGGTTTGTTTTTCAGATAAGATACTGCTATGTAGCCCAAGGTAATCATAAAATTGAAATATACTTTCACTAGTTTCTCAAGTCCTGGAATTACAGATGTGCCTCATAACACTATAAATATTATGATTCTAAAGATATCTTGTACTGGATATTTATTGTATATGTTTCTCATTGATACACAGCTTGATGATTTTGTTTATACTTGTTCCATACACCTCATAAATATCATTATTTTTGGAAACATATTTTGAACATTTACATATATCAAGTAAGGTAGCAAGTTTGAAGACCATGACCTTGGAAGCCTTATAATTTACCTCCAAGTTTAATTTAATAAAATTCTTCCATTATCTGGTATTTTATTTGTTATTAGAGATGTATTTGGTATACTCAATCCTGATTACTATTTGTTTTTTATATTTTTTTTCTCTAAAATGTTTTCTCGGTAGCTTTGGAGCCTGTCCTGGAACTAGCACTTGTAGGACAGGCTAGTCTCAAACTTACAGAGATCTGCCTGTCTCTGCCTCCTGAGTGCTGGGATTAAAGGTGTGCACCACCACCACTTGGTTGATTACTATTTTTAAAGTGAATGCATTAATCTATCGTAATAAAATAAATCTTTAGGAGTCTGTTTAATACTGTGTCCATGTAGCAGAGCAATAATAGTATGCATTCCTCTATGGACTATGACCAATCTAGCCATAGTTTCTTGGCCCTATAATGGTACCAGGAATTAGTTACATCTTTTAGAACTTAAATTAAATCCAGTCACTGATGTAGAAGGTTCTTCTGCATTTTTGTTGCTTTCATTGGTTAAATGAAGAAAACTGCCTTGGTCTTTTGATAGGGCAGCCCTTAGGTGGGCAGAGTAGACAGAAGAGAATGCTGGGAAGTAGGAAAGTGTGGCAGACGCCATGGTTCTCCTGTCTGAGATTGATGCTGACTAGGATCTTTCCCAATAAGCCATGACCTTGTGGTGCTACACGGATTAATAGATATTGGTTAGATCAAGATATAAGAGTTGGCCAAAAAGAGACTAGATATAATGGGCCAGACAGTAATTTAATTAATACAATTTCCTGTGAACAATTTTGGTATGGTCATTTCGGGGGGTTAAGCTAGCTGAGCACCAGTAATGCAGCCCGCTCCTTTTACTAAAAGTCACAAAGTGGTTAGTTACTCTCATCATTTTTGTGCCATTATTGTACCAGTGGACATGGCTTTCCAGACAGATATTACTGAACCTCACAGACTTCACAGTTGAGTATGACTAATGATTAATTTTCTCAACCAGTAGAATGAATATCCTCTTCCAGCATTAAGAATGGTATTGAGCATATATGAATCTTTTAGGTCAATACCAACTTGACATCTTCAATTTTCATCACCTAAGAATGTAATCTCTTGAGCAATAGAGTCTGGTTATCAATTTCTGGAAGGCAACCAATAACATTTACAATATACTATGATGTTTGCATGCTAATGGAACCTCATTGTCCAACAACTTCAAAAGAGTAACCCATTCCCAGCATTGAATAACTTATTTTTTAGTTTGTGGTGTCAAGTAGAAGCATTGTTATAATTTCTTAGGGTCTTTCATTCTTTTTTTTTTTTTTTTTTCATTCTTTAATTCTTTCTCCTCTGTTTTTCCTTCTCACATGCTTTTCTTTTATTTGTAACGTTGTGTAAACTTTTCAGGGTGAAGATTATCTTACAAACTATATAACTCACTTCCATTTTCTACCAAAATCAGAAGAGAAAAAATATCTGTGAACTTCAACTCTGTAATTTAAATTTTGTATGTGTTTTAACATCTCTCTCTCTTTCTTTCTGTGTGTGTGTGTGTGTGTGTGTGTGAGAGAGAGAGAGAGAGAGAGAGAGAGAGAGAGAGAGAGAGAGAGAGAGTGTGTGTATCTAAGGAGACATATTATAACACATACATGGAGAGAGATTCTACAACAGTAGATACATTTTTATAAAAAGATTTTAGTGTTATTTATTGGTGTATAGGGTCCTTCTGTATTTGGGTTGCTTTCATTGGTTTAATAAAGAAACTGCCTTGGTTTTTTGATAGGGCAGCCCTTTAGGTGGGCAGAGCAGACAGAACAGAAGGCTGGGGAGAAAAGAAGTGTGCCAGACGCCATGGACTTTGGTTAGAATCTTCCCGGTAAGCCATGACCACATGGTGATACACAGATTACTAGATATGGGTTAAGAGGTTAAAACTAATGGACCAGGCAGTATTTAAATGAATACAGTTTGTGTGTAATTATTTTGGGTATAAGTTAGCCCACTCCTCCTACTACTACAGTTTGACTGCCCAACATGGTCAGCTTAATCCACTTAAAAACCTGAGAGAGCTTAAAAAGGAGAGAGAGAATTTAAAACACCTTTTTGCTGTTTGCTGAGGTGTGCTTCTGAAAAATTTCCTGTTTCGGAAATAGCAGGAAAAAAGCTGCGCCACTTTGAAATGAGGCTTCCTGGGCCCTGTCACCGGTAAAAACTCTGGCTATGGATGTTTGTGTGCCCACATGGGGTTGGGAATAAAGTAGCTGAGAATGACTGTGGCTTAGCTTTTCCTGCCTGGGTAGGCAGCGGGATCAGGCCTACTAGAAACCGGTGGTTTTGAAATACCAGTTTACAGTCTGTGCCGCTAGGGTGACCTCTGGCTCCTGCGGGAGACAGAGCTTTAGAATGGGGTTTGTGACTAAAATGCTATAGCTTGCTTGCTTGATGACAATGTGGATTTGCTATGTGCCTGGAACTGCGTGGCTCAGGGGCACCAAATGGCTCTTAAACAGAAGCGGCTCTGCCATGTTGAACTCTGACACCCACAACCTGTCCTTTCCATATCTCATTCTAATTTAACCCATCTTGCTCTATTAATGCCCTTTAGGCATTCATATCACTATTTTTTGTTTTTCCTTCTCTGATATATCTCTCCCATAGACCATTATTTCTTTTTCTACCTCTATGGGTATCCTAAATACGACATGTATCTGGAGATTCAAAGCTTATATCCAAAAAATTAAACAAAACGTAGAACATTTACCTTTCTAGGTCTGGGTTACCTCATTTGAAATGATTATTTTTAACTCTAACCCATTTACCTTTGAATTTCTTAATTTTGTTTTTCTTAGTGGTTATATAATATTCCATTATAAAATTATACTACATTCTCATTGTCCATTTGTAAATTTATGGCTATCTAGGGTTTCCACTTCCCAAATACTGCAATAAGAGTATCAAAGAATATTGATGAAGAGGTATTTTATTTCTCAATACTCATCAGAGTAGTTTCTGTTTTCAATGGACAGTAATTAGCACAGAGACACATAAGTAGTCATTGGGCAGATAAAAAGACTCAGTGAACTGTTTAGCTCTGAATGAATACCTATATTACATTCACTATTTCCAAGGTTCAAAGACTATGTAGAAGAGAGAATAGAAAGATTGTAATAGCCAGAATCAGTGGTAAATACAAGGAAGCTGTGTCTTTTTGAGAGAACAGATGAGGTGTATATATGAACTCACAGAAATTATTAGAACATGTACAAGTTTCATGAATGCTCAAGCAACACTAAATGCCAGCAGAGGAAGGTGAGGCAGACATAAGCCCACACAAATATACTAGGTTTTATAGGCAACTGATAGCTGTTAAGAGAGTAATAGTTATAGTGTTATAGTAAAAGTTATAGTGTTGCCCCTGTAAAGTGCCCTATGGATTTTCAGGCTCAGTGTACTTTAAATTATGTGAAATGTAAATCTCAGAGCTGAAGTTTATAGACATTTTTTCTCTTCTGTTTTTGGTAATCCTATATTATACCTTCACTGAATATTACCTTCATTTTTCTGGTTGAGGAATAGAGAGATTTGTTGCTTGGAGTGAATTCCAGTCAGACCAAAAACATGTTACTAGATCTCCTGTGTAATTTGGGAGCATGGGGGAGGAGGGAGAGGTGAAGGGAAGTGAAAGGAGAACATGAGGATATGGGATGGTCCAGTTGAGGGAGGGACAGAGAATGAGAGCAAGGAAAGAGATACCTTGATAGAGGGAGTCATTATTGGGTAAGGGAGAAATTTAGTGTAAGGGAAACTCCCAGGAATACACAAGGATAAACCCAGCTAACATTTAGCAATATTGAAGAGAGTGCCTGAACTGTTTTTTTCGTGTAATTAGATTGAAGACCAACTTAACTGTCATCATAGAACCTTCATCCAGTAACTGATGAAAGCAGATGCAGACTACAGCTAGTCCCTGGCCCAAGGTCCTGGAGTCCAGTTGAAGAAAGCAAGGAGGAATTATATGAGCATAGGCTTCAAGATCATGATGGAAAAACCACAAGAGATGGCTGACCAGAGTAAGTGGGAGCTCACTGACTCTGGTTTGATAGCTGGGGAACCTGCATAGAACTGAGTTAGGCCCTCTGAATGTGGGTGAGATTTCTATGGCTGGGGCAGTCTGTGGGACAACTGACCATGGGATCAGGACTTTTCCTTAGTGCATGAACTGGCTTTGTTGGAGTTCATTCCTTATGAAGGGATACCTTGTTCAGCCTGGATATGGGGAAAGGGGCTTTGTCCTGCCTCAACTTAATATGTCACACTTTGTTGAGTCCACATGTGAGGCCTTATCTTTTCTGAAGAGTGGATATGGGTTGGATGGGGGAAAGATTGGGGAAGCTAGAGGAGAGAAGAGAGGAAGAACCATGTTTAGTACATAAAATGAAAAAAAAATTAAATAAAAACTTTTAAAAAGAAAAAAATAAAAAAGATACTAAGTAAACTAAACATGGTTCCACAGATGTAAAATACAAAAAGCATGTGACTCTGTGTGTGTGTGTGTGTGTGTGTGTGTGTGTGTGATATGCACATATTAGATTGATTAAATAGGTTTACAGGATAAGGACTGGGTAGTTCAATAGTATCTGTATTTAAGCTGAGGATGTAGCAAACTCGGTAACTAGCTGTTTGGTCTATGAAACTAGAAGCCTTAAAAGTTTAAGCACAGTGCAAAAGATCAAGAAAATTTCTGAAGTCATTAGAAAACCAAAATAGCTGGGCTTTGTGTAGGATTCAGCCTTAATAGTAGAGAGGTAGATGTATTCACTCAAAAAGAAGTGAGGACAACAATGTTGATATTTCCTTAAACTTTTAAATCTGAACACTTTGGGACTTTGTCTTTCTCAATTAATAATCTCTAAAATAACTTCACAAGCATGCCAGAATTGTATCTTCTCAGTGATGCAAAATCACATGAAGTAGACAATGAGATAGTCACATTGACATAGAACTTTTCCTCCTAATTATTGTCTATCAACTAAGATGAAACCGATCTCAGAATAACAATGTATCTTACTGATGGATTTTTGGACTAACATGTGCCTGGCTCAGAGTTCCATCTACAGGAGCAGCATCAGCAGAAGAAAAAGATATTCCCAGCTTTTCAGTTATTGTGTATTGCATGAGAAAATTTGAATTCCCCAGTCACATTCCCAAGTATAAATCTGTAACTTGAAGCTTGGAAGTTCTATACTTGATGACAGTATGGACTAAAAGAAATGAGTATGTGTAAGATCATTTACACATGAGGCTGGTCGCTTGTTACCTTTTCAAACTTTTGGAAGCCATTTCTCTTATCCATAGGCTGTAATTCTGTGTTGTTGCTTTTAAAACAAAAGTAAAAATATATTAGTGTAACAAACTAAAGTGATTTTATTTTGATTGGCACACAGGAAAAAGAAGAGCTCTTAGGTGACAGATAACTTTTCAAACCACAATATAAGCAAAATGCAAGCTTCTGACACTTTTAGGTCTGTTCCTTCAATAATTTCTAAACTTTAATGCAAGTTTTGTGAAATTCACATATTTTTAAAAGGATAAATTACAGGCTGAGAGGTTGAAATTGTTCAGTGGGACTCCTACTCATCCTTGAACAATCTGGGAAACCTGTCTGTCCTACTTTCTCCCAACACACCTGCACTGAGAAAACACTGCACAAGAGAATGACACCAAAGACCCAGGTCTACATTTCAGGAAGCCAATGCAACCCATGTTTCTGACAGGATCGGTTCATCCAAGTGCTGGCCCAGGGACTTAGCTTTTAAAAATATTTGAGCACAGTCCTGTAACAGGAATGGGAGAGGGTGTGCTTTTCATCCCAGCTACCCCACCAGTTTGCACCCAAAATAACCACACAGAAATTGCGTTCATTCAAACGTTGCCTGGACCATTATCTCTAGTCTCTTATTGGCTAACTCTCACATCTTCATTTAGGCCATTTCTGTTAATCTGTGTATCACTGCGAGATCGTGGCTTACCGGGAAAGATTCAGTGTGTCTGATTCTGGCAGCTCCATGACGGTTCTCTCTGATTCTGCTTTCTTTCTCCCAGAATTCAGTTCTGTCTTCTCTGTCTACCTAAGTTCTGCCCTAACAAAAGGCCAAGGCAGTTTCTTTCTTTTTTTTATTTTTTATTGTTAAAAGAAAAATTTACATTTACTCCCATTGTTCCCGGCCCTCCCACTCGCCCACTACCCCACTGCCCTCCCCCTGCTTCCTTAAGATGGTGCAGGATACCCTGTCCTATGGGAAGCCCAAGGCCCTCCCCCCTCCATCTCAGTCAACTAGCTTAATTCTTATGCAATCAATAAATTGGCCAAGTCATGAGAAGAAAGTAACTAAGTACATTTATCTAATCTTCAACCCAATCGAAGATCTGAGAAGGGAAATAACATTACCTGAGTGATTAGAAAGTGCAATCAAACAACTTCCAAAATATGTAACAAGTCACAGAGACAGCTGGCTACCTGGCCAATCACCCAAAGTCACATTTGCAGTGTTGAAGCAACCAACTTTGGCTAAGGCCTAGAATAACTGACAGATTATTTTTAAAGGCAAGAAAATTTTCAAAACCATCTTACCCTGTCTTGGCAGGATTTGACAGTTCTGCTTATCCATTTCCAGCTTTTATGTATTTTGTCAGTAGTTGAGGTATGGGCAGTTCCTTGCCCAGAGGCTGGTTTTGCCAAGGCAGTTTCTTTATTCAACCAATGAAAACAACATATAGACAGAAGGACCTCCTACACCACAGTCCCAGATCCTGATTGGCACTTCATCAGCCCCTCCCTAAGGTTTATAAAGATCTCCTTTCCTGTGAGCAGGACCAAGCTATGGACATTTATGGAAATATGCCTGACTCAGAAACCTCTGCCAGAGCAGCCCTGACTCAGTGAATTCTACTAGGGCAGGCCTGAGGAGAATGTTTGAGGCCCTTAAAGAGGAAATGAAAAATTTCCTCAAAGAAATGGAAGAAAAGACAAACAAAAATTGGAAGAAATCAATAAATCCCTTAAAGAAAAACAATCAAACAGATGAAGAAAACAAAGACTAAAAAATTGAATATAGATAATAAAGGAAACACAAACTAAGGGAATTCTCGAAATGGAAAATATGAGAAAATGATCAAGAACCACATATACAAGCATAAACAGCAAATGCAAGTGATGGGAGAGAGAATCTCAAGTGCTGAAGATACAGTAGAGGAAATGGAGTCATTGTTGACAGAGGTTTCTCTCCCACCCAGTCCTGTAGTCATTTAGTTCCAAATAAATACACAAATCTAAATTAATTATAAAGTGATTGGCCTAGTATCTCAGGCTTCTTACTAACACTTACAATGTATATTAGACAATAATTCTTGTCTGTGTTAGCAACATGGCTTGGTACCATTTTTGGTGAGGCAGTCACATCTTATATCCTCTGCATCTAGGTCATGACTACAGACTGAAACTTCCATCTTCCCCGAATTCTTGTTGCTCTGCCTGTACATTCTGCCTGGCTACTGGCCAATCAGCATTTTATTAAACATAATATAAGCAACAGGACAAAAAAAAACATTGTCCCACAGAAATTCATCAGTGAAAAAAAGCATTAAATCTAACAAAAGCTTAACACAAAATATCGAGGAAATATGGGACGCCATGAAAAGACCAAACCTAAGAAAATAGGAATAGAAGAAGAAGTCCAACTCAAAAGCACAGAAAACATATTTAACAAAATCATAGAAGAAAACTTTCCCAACCTAAAGAAAGATATGCATATGAACATATAAGAAGCTTACAGAACACTAAATAGACTGGATCAAAAATAAAAAGGTCCTCTTGCCACATAATAATAAAAACATTAAACATACAGAATAAAGAAAGAATATTAAGAGCAGTAAAGGAAAAAGGCCAAATAACATATAAAGGCAAACTTATCAGAATTACTCCTGACTTCTCAGTGGAAAGAGCAAAAGCCAAAAAGTCCTGGTCAATCATTATGCAGACATTAAGAGACAATGGATGCCAGCCCCGACTACTAGATCCAGCAAAACTCTCAATCACCATAGACAAAACAGAACCTAATTCAATCAATACCTAGACACAAGCACAGCCCTACACAAAGTATGAGAAAGAAAACTCCAACCCAAGGAAGTTAGATACATTCACAAAATCACAGACAATAGATCTCACAGTAGCAAATCCCAAAGAAGAGAAAAACACAAACAATAACATCACCAACAATGAAAACTAGAATAATGGAAAATAGCATTAATAGCCCTCAATATAAATGACTCAACCCACCTATAAAAAGACACAGGTTAACAGATTGGACATGAAAACAGAAACCATTCTTCTGTTGCAAGAAATACATCTCAACCTCAAGGAGTGATATAATCTCAGAATAAAGGGATGAGGGAAAATTTTTCAACAAATTGAACATAAGAAACAACCTGATATAGCCATCCTCATATTTAACGAAATAGATTTCAAACTTAAATCAATCAAAAGAGACAAGAAGGACATTTTATATTAGTCATTGTGAAAATCCATCAAGAGGAAATCTCAGTACTGAACATCTATACCACAAATATAAAGGCACTCTTATATGTAAAATAAACACTACTTAATCTTTTAACATATTAAGCTCCATATACTAATAGTGGGAGACTTCAACACCACACTCTCACCACTGGACAGGTCTGCCAGATGGAAAACTAACAGAGAATAAGGGAATGAACAGACCTCTATATAACATTCCATTCAAACATAAACGAACATACCTTCTTCTCAGACCTCATAGAACATTCTCAAAAGTTCATCACATAAAAGGTAATAAAGCAGACCTCAACAGATACAAAAAGTTGAAAGAATACTATGTATTTTACTGGATCACCATGGTTTAAAATTAAAATTCAACAGAAACACTAATTTCAGAAAGCCCACAAACATGTGGAAATTAAACAGTGCTTACCTTTATTTGTTGTTGGAGGCTGCTCATTCATTTCTCTTTTGCCCAGAATCCCAAAATAATCACTCAGGAACTATATTATTTGCAATATTGTTTGGCCAATAGCTTAAGCACATTTCTAGATAGTTCTTAAATCTTAAATAATTTCTATTATTTTATATTTTACCACAAGGTGTGTGACCTACCAGCAAGGTTCTGACTGGCAGCAGCTCACATCTTTCTCCTATGGTGGCTACATTGTACCTTTCTGATTCCACCTACTTTCTCCCAGCATTCAGTTTAGTTTTCCCACCAAGCTCTACTCTGCTAAGCCACTGGCCAAAATAGTTTTATTCATTAACCAATAAAAGCAACAAATATACGGAAAGACTTCTCACACCATAAGTCTTCAATGAGTTAAGGAAGAAATAAAAGAGGAAATTAAAGACATCCTAAAATTCAATGAAAATGCCCACACAACATAACCAAATTTATGGGACACAATGAAAGCAGTGTTAAGAGGAAAGTTAATAACACTAAATGCCTACATAGAGTATCTGGAAAAATCCCACACTAGTGAGTTAGCAAAACACCTGAAAACTGTAGAACAAATGGAAACACACTCACCCAGGAGAACTAGATGGCAGAAAATAATCTAATTGAGAGCTGAAATCACCAAAATAGAAACAAAGAAAACAATACAAAGAATCAATGAGACAAAAAGTTGATTCATTGAGAAAATCAACAAAATAGACAAACCTTTATCCAATCTAATGAAAATGCAGAGAGAGAGAAAATCCAAAATAATAAAATCAGAAATGAAAAGAGGGATATAACAACAAACACAGAAGAAATACAGAGAATTGTCAGGTCCCTTTTTTTTAACTATACTTCATAAAATTGGAAAAATTAAAAGAAATTGACAATTTTCTGGATAAACATCACTTAAAAAATTAAATCAAGACTAGATAAGAAAATTAAATAGACCTATAACTGTTAAGGAAATAGAAAGAGTCATCAAAAGTCTCCCAACCAATAAAAAAAAAAAAGGCCAGGACCAAATAGTTTCAGTACAGAATTATACACGATTTTCATAGGAGAACTAATACCAATACTCCTCAAATTGTTCAACACAATAGAAACAAAAGGAACATTGCTAAACTGTTTTCATCAGGCTATATTTACCATGATACCCAAACCACACAAAGACATTACTAAGAAAAAGAATTACAGATCAATCTCACTGATGGACATTGATGTAAGAATATTCAGTAAAATACTGACAAACTGAACTTAAAAACACTTAAGGAATATTATCCACCATGATCAAGTTGGTTTCATCCCAGAGATGCAAGGATATAAACATAATTTGCCATATTTAAAAAATGAAAAAAACACATGATCATCTTATTAGATGCTAAAAAAGTCTTCAATAAAGTACAACATCCCTTCATAATAAAGGTCTTGGAGAGAACAGGGGTAAAAGAAACATACCTAAACATAATAAAGGCAATATACAGTAAACCAGCAGCCAACATCAAAATAAATGGAGAGAAACGCAAAGAGATTCCACTGGCATCAGAAACAGTAAAGGTTGTCCACTCTCTGCAAATCTACTGTACTTGAGGTTCTAGTTAGAACAATAAGACAAAGAGAAATCAAGGGGATACAAATCAGAAAAGAAGTCAAACTCTCATTATTTGTTAATGATGTGATAGTTTACATAATTAAACTAAAAAATTCTACCAAGGAACTTCTACAACACATAAACACCTTTAGTAATGTAGCAGGATGCAAGATTAACTCAAAAAAATCAGTGGTTCTTCTTTACACACATAATAAATGGGCTGAGAAAGAAATCAGAAAAACATCATCCTTTACAATAGCCACAAATAACATTAAATACCTTGGAGTAATTCTAACTAAACAACTGGAAGACCTGTATAACTAAAACTTTAAATCTTTGAAGAAAGAATTTGAAGAAGACAGCAGAAAATGGGAATATCTCCTATGCTCTTGGGTAGGTAGAATTAACATAGCAAAAATGGCAATCTTATCAAAAGCAATCTACAGATTCAATGCAATGCCAATCAAAATCCCAATAAAAATTTTCACAGACCTCTAAAGAACAATACAAACATTAATATGGAAAAGAAAACTCGAAGGATAACCAATACAATTCTGTACAATGAAGGAACATCTAGAGGCATCACAATCCCTGACTTCAAACTCTACTATAAAGCTACAGTAATGAAAACAGCCTGGTATTGGCATGAAAACAGACAGGAGGTACAATGAAACCAATCAAAGACATGGATATCAATCCACACATCTACAAACAAGTGATTTTTGACAAAGAAACAAAAAATATAAAATGGAAAAAAGCATATTCAACAAATGGTGCTAGCATAACTGAATATCAACATGATGAAGAATGAAAATAGATCCATATTTATCACCAAGCACAAAACTCAAGTCCAAATGGATCAAAGACCTCAACATAAAACCAACCACACTGAAACTCATAGAAGAGAAAGGGGGAAGTGTACATGAATGCATTGGCACAGAAGACACCTTCCTAAGTATAACCTCAGTAGGACAGACACTGAGAGAAACAATTAATAAATGGGACCTCCTGAAACTGAGAAGCTTCTGTAAAGCAAAGGACACTGTCAATAAGACCAAACAGCAAC
Organism: Dicrostonyx torquatus; assembly: GCA_028555095.1. Classification (NCBI taxonomy): domain Eukaryota; kingdom Metazoa; phylum Chordata; class Mammalia; order Rodentia; family Cricetidae; genus Dicrostonyx; species Dicrostonyx torquatus. The sequence continues at coordinate 840,975 of JAQHUG010000515.1, read as the reverse complement.
CTAAAGAATGGGAAAAAATATTCACCAACTCCACATCTCACAGAGGGCTGATCTCCAAAATATACAAAGAACTCAAGAAATCAGTCATCAAAAGAACAAATAATCCAATAAAATTGGGTACAGACTTAAACAGAGAACTCTAAACAAAGGAATCTCAAATGGTTGAAAGACATTTAAAGAAATGCTCAACATCCGTAACCATCAGAGAAATGCAAATCAAAATAACTCTTAGATTCTATCTTACACCTGTAAGAATGTTCAAGATCAAAAACACTGAGGATTTGGGGTAAAGAGAACACTCCTCCATTGCTGGGGGAGTGTAAACTGGTACAGTTGTTTCAGAAATCAGCATGGTGATTTCTTAGAAAATTAGGAAACAACTTACCTCAAGACCCAGCAATATCACTTTTGGGTATATACTCAAAGGATATTCAATCATACCAAAAGGAAATATGACCAACTATGTTCATAGCAGCATTATTTTTCAAATCCAGAGCCTGGAAAAATCTAAATGCCCCTTGAAAAAAGAATGGATAAGGAAAATGTGGTGCTTTTACACAAAGGAGTACAGCAGAGTAGAAAAAAATAATGGTATCTTGAAATTTGCTAGCAAATTAATGCATCTAGAAAATATCATAATGAGTGAGGTAACACAGACCCAAAACGACAAATATATGTACACACTCATAAGTGGCTTTTAAACATAAAGCAAGAAAAACTGGCGTACAATTCACAATCCCAGAGAACCTAGACAACAAAGAGGACCATAAAAGAGACATAATGAATCTAATCTACATTAGAAGTAGAAAAAGACAAAATCTCCTAAGTAAATTGGGAGCATGTGGATAATGGGAGAGAGTAGAAGTTGAGGGGAGAGGAAAGAAGAAGAGTAGAGAAAAATATGGCTCAATAAAAACAATTTTTAAAAAATTTAAAAAATATCCAAACAGATCTTCCTTCCATAGCCCAGAGATACAACTTCTCTGGCATATTCTCTGGGACCAGTGAACCTGCCTGGAAGCAAAACCCAATAAATCTTCATTTAACTGTCTTTTAATCTGGTCAGATCTGGCCTTTGGCATTGGCAGAAACATATAAAACGAAAAAAGACTGAGCATCTTTTGGGTATATTCCCAAGAGTGAAATTGCTGGATCTTGATGTAGGTTGATTCCCAGTTTCCTGAGAAACCACCACCCTGATTTCCAAAGTGGTTGCACAAGTTTGCATTCCCACCAGCAATGGATGAGTGTTCCCCTTGCTCCACACAACCTCTCCAGCATAAGCTATCATTAGTGTTTTTGATCTTAGCCATTCTGAGAGCTGTAAGATGGTATCTCAAAGTTGTTTTGATTTGTATTTCCCTGATAGCTAAGGAATTAGAACATGTCCTTAAGTATCTTTTGACCATTTGAAATTCTTCTGTTGAGAATTCTCTGTTTAGTTCAGTACACCACTTTTTAATGGGTTATTTAGAATTTTAATGTCTAATTTCTTGAGTTCTTTATATATTTTGGATATCAGGCCTTTGTCTGATGTGGTTTTGGTGAAGTTTTCCCATTCAGTAGACTGCCTTTTTGTCTTATTGACTGTGTCCTTTGCTTTACAGAAGCTTCTCAGTTTCAGAAGGTCCCATTTATTTATTGTTGCTCTTATTATCTGTGCCACTGGGGTTTTACATAGGAAGTGATCACCTGTGCTCACGTATTGCAGGATACTTCCCACTTTTTCTTCTATGAGTTTCAGTGTGGTCGGATTTATATTGAGGTCTTTAATCCATTTGGACTTGAGTTTTGTGCATGGCGACAGATATGGACAGGACTGAGCTCCAAGATCGAGTTGAAGAGTGGAGGGAGTGAGATTATGAGCAAGGAATTCAAGACCATGAGACAGTTTGCTTGAGCTAATGGGGGCTCACCAACTCCAACTGGACTTTAAGTGAATGAGCATGGGAACAACCAAGGCCCTCTGAAGGGTGTTAACAGCTGGGGCAGACTGAGGGGCCACTGATAGTGACATTGGGATATGTCTATACTGCATATACCGGCTTCATGGCATCCCATTCTATTTGGATGTAAACACTGCTTAACCTAGATGTAGTAGTGAGGGCCTTGGACTTTCCACAGGGCGGGGTGCATGGCACTTCCTTAATGGGGAGGGTCTGTGGAGGGAGGGTGAGGGTACTGGGAAGAGGGACGGGAGTGGGAATTTGTATTGGTATTTTTTAAAGTAATAATAAAAAAGAAAGAAAAAAGAATTAAAAAGTCAAAAACGTTTTAGATATCACGGGTGGTGAATCATTTCTAACAACAAATACCATAAAATAGTGCCACGCCCTCCAGCGGTGTAGTCTATGTTATATAAACATGGGAGGTTCAAGGGGAGGTTAGTACTTGCGAGTTATGCCTTCAGCATTCCAACATTGTAAACTCAAAGGATTTTGCTCTCACCGCTGCTCCCACTATCTGTTTACTGTTAAAGTCTTCTG
>JAQHUG010000515.1:809323-838090 GCA_028555095.1 Dicrostonyx torquatus | reverse complement strand
AAAGGAAACCTTCTTATCTGAGATCAGTGATAACAAAGACAAGAATTCCTCTGCTAAAGATACCTTATCTAATACCTAGCATCTGGATGTTAGACTCTCCTAAAAATCACCAAAAGAAGCTTTTCTCACTTTGTCAACTGACAATATATGACCCTCTGAATTGCTCTTTGTTTGAAAACTATATATTGAAAATGAAAATTCAGTAAAGTTGCAGCAGATTCAAACCACTCTCATGTGTGTTGGTCTGTCTGTCATTCGGCTAACTCGTGCCATCCTGGGACCAAGGCCCTGATTCCTCAGGTCCATGGCAAAATAGTTTTCCCTAAAATTCATGAATATTTCCAATATTGCACAGGTGACATATCAACATGTATTTAAGGACAATTCATGCATAATTCTCTCTGGGTTTAGGTTATAGAATTCTATTTTTATTTAGATCATACACTGTAAAAATATAACAAATACTTTCATATTTAAAAAGCAGCCATGTTTTACCTACTTTCTTCATTCTGAGAACAATTTAGTAAAGAATTACAAATCTAACAATTTTCAGGAATAATTATGAAATGAAAATATGGACCAACTGTATTGCACACATAACAGACACTTTTATCTTTATCAAAATTTTGTGATCATCCTCAAGAGACCCCTCAGAAGATGGGGGTCTGTTGATATTTCTTCATGCAAAGAGGGTTAGGAAAATGTATTTAGACCTCACCTGAGATTAAGTACTGTATTTTGCAGCCCAAATTAAATGTGTATAATCCAACACCAGGTTCACATGGGCTCAGGAGTTTTATAGTGAATGGAAGGTTAATAGAAGGGCCTTTTCATCTATACAGGTAAGATAAAATCATCATCTATGCTGGGGAGAAGGTTTTGGTGCTGCAGATATTCTGAAGTTAACCTTATTTTTGTTGTTGTTGTTGTTTTCATTTTACACACCAAGCCCAGTTTCACCTCCTTTTTCCCCACCTACCCCACTTCCCCCCATTCCATGCTCTATGCACTCCTCAGGAGGGTAAGGCCTTTCTTGGTGAGTCAACAAATCTGGTATTCCATGTTGAATCACAACCAAGGCCCTCACCCCTGTTTTAAGGCTGAGAAAAATAACCATCCGTAGTAAGTGAGTTCCAAAAAGCCAGTTGACAGAAGAGGGAAAAATCCTGGTCCCATTGTCAACCCCTTCCACCAACAGATCAAGCCACAGGACTGTTACCCATATTCAGAGGACCTAGTTCAATCCCATGCAGGTTCCCCAGCTGTCAGTCCAGAGTTCATGTTCTCTCACTAGCTAGGGTCAGGTGTCTCTGCGGTTTTCTCCATCATGGCCTTGACCCCCTAGCTCATATGATCCCTCCTTCCTCTCTTCAAATGAACTCCAGGAGCTCAGCCCAGTGCTTGGCTATGGATCATTGCATCTGCAATCATCAGTTACTGAATGTAAGTTATTTAATGACAATTAGGAGATGTATATTCTGGTTATAGGAGGAGGCCAAATCAGGCACCCTCTCTACTATTGCTAAAAGTCTTAACTGGGGTCATACTTCTAGATTTCTGGGAATTTCCCTAGCACCAGATTTTCCCCTAACCACATAATGACTCCCTGTCTCAAGATATCGCTTTCCTTGCACTCTATTTGTCCCTCTCTAACTTGGACATCTTGAATCCTCATTTTTCTATCCCCCATCCCTTCCCTTTTACCCCAATCCCAGTTAAGCCAGGAGATCCTATTTCCTCTTCCAGGGCATCTCCTTGTGTGTTCCCCTTAGTGTTCTCCTTTTTACCTAGCTTCACTGGAGTTGTGGATTGTAGCTTGGTTATCCTTTTCTTTGTGTCTAATATCCACTTATGAGTTAATACATACTGCGTTTATCTTTCTGAGTCTGGGTTACCTCACTCAGTTTTTTTCTAGTTCCATTCATTTACCAGAAAATTTCAAGATGTTTTATCTTAAGGTTCTGGCTATTACAAATAATGCTGCTACAAACATGGTTTAGCAAATGTCCTGGTGGTATGATTGTGCATCTTTTGGGTACATTCCTAAGAGTCATATTTCTGGGTCTTGAGGTATATATATTGATTCCCAACTTTCTGAGACACCACCCTACTGATTTTCTAAGTGGGTATACGTTTTGCACTTCCACCAGGAATGGAAGAGTGTTCCCCTTACTCCAAATTCTCTCCAGCATAAGCTGTTACTAGTGTTTTTTATGTAAGTCATTCTGACAGGTGTAAGATGGTACCTGAGAGTCATTATCATTTGAAATTCCTTGATGGTTAAGGATGGAGAGTAGTTCTTTGGATGTCTTTTGACCATTTGTGTTTCTTCTATTGAGAATATTCTGTTTAGTTCTATATTCCATTTTTAATTGGATTATTTGGTATTTTGATGTATAGCTTCTTGAGTACTTTATATGTTTTGGAATATCAGCCCTTTGTGAGCTGTGGGGTTAGTGAAGATTTTTTTCCCATTCTGTAAGTTGCTGATTTTTCTTATTGACCATGTATTTTGCCTGACATAAGCTTTTCAGTTTCAGACATTCCCATTTATTAATTGTTGCTCTCAGTGTCTTTCCTACTGGTATTATATGGAGGAAATGGTCTCCCATGCTCAAGCGCTCAAGGCTACTTCCCAATTTCTCTTTTATCAGCTTCAGTGTAACTAGATTTATGGTGAGGTCTTTGATACACTTGGGCTTGAGTTTTGTGCATGGGGAAAGATATGGGTCCATTTGCATTCTTTTATATGTCAATATCCAGTTATGCCAGCACCATTTGTTGAAGTTGTTTTCTTTTTTCCATTTTATAATTGTCAAAGATGAGGTCTTCATAGCTGTATAGATTAATATCAGTGTCTTCAGTTTGATTATAGTGATCCACATGTCTGTAGTTGGAGGTCATTTGTTTGTTCTCAGCTGCTCAGACCTGAAATAATTAGAGAAATCAATACAGAAACTATATTAATTCAATCACTGTTTGGCCTATTAGCTCTAGGTTCTTAATGGCTAGCTCTTGTATCTTAATTTAACCCATTTGTATTAATCTGTATATCGCCTTGTGGCTGTGACTTGCTGGCAAAGTTTCATCTGACATCTGTCTCTGGCAGAGCTACATGACATTTTCTGATTCTACCTTCGTTTTCCCAGTATTCAGTTTAGCTTCCCCTCCTAGCTCTACTCTACCCTATCACAGGCCAAGGCACATTCATTATTCATTAACCAATAAAATCAATACATATACAGGACTTCCCACACCATTTCCCCTTTTTGTTTATATAAAAAGGAAGGTTTTAACTTTAACACAATTTTAACTTAAAATTACATATAACAAAACAGGTATCAAGCAAGACTTACAGTTACAACATTTATATCTACTTTATCATTTATCATAACTAAGGAAACCTACAATTATAGCTATCTATTGTTTAATTCCATCAAAAACTCCAGAAGGATATAATAATACCTAAGTAAATGGGAAGTGCACTGTAAGCAACTTCTAAAGATCTAAAATTGACAGAGACATTTCACTCCCTGAAAAATCACCCAAAGTTCTTCTGTAACAGTGTAGAATCCATCTTCAGCCTAAAGGCCCATAGAGTCCAGCAGACATTTCCATGAAGCAGGAAAATTCAAAGACAGTTAGGCATATATTAGCAGTGTGTCAGTCACTTTCTTCTGTGTCCTGCAGAATGTCTGATAGACTCTTTTTGTTCTTTCATAAAGCAGGAACCCTGAAGGATGGTCTCACCTTTAGGCAAGTTCATCAGTCATTTCTCTGTGGTTCTTGTATGTCCAGTTCATACAGCATAGCATCAAGCAGTCTAGCCAAGAGTAGTTTCTTGCCCAAATGGCTAAAATCTCCATACGGAGCCTCTTCAATACCCATCTTCCTCTTGAAAAAATTGGTGTTGCCAAGATCAGATATGTCTCATTATCGTGAAAAGTCCTAATTTCTTAAAAGATTTTAATTGTCATATTCTGAAATTCACTGAAAAATTTGAAGAATACCTATCTAACTGAAATATATCTTTATATATCTAGAAAAACTAACTAACATGACCACAAGCTTGACTATTTTAGATGACTCTATATTAATCTATATTTCTTAATTATACATTACATTTTAAATGAGCTGCACAAACACATACCTTAATCAAGAGCAGAAGTATATATAAAATGTGTATCCATAAACCAAGATCCATAGATATGCAAACCTCTATAGCATATCCCCTTTAAATATAAACAACCATTTATAAGCAATATTTGGGAATTTTGGTATAGTTATCTCCAAACTGTTTCCTGCTTTTTGTTGGACAAAGTAATATTTGGTGGTATTTATGACAACCTTTTGAGGGGTCTTGGTTTATCAAACCACATTAGTATGGAAGGATTCCACAGATACTCATCCTCTATGGAAACAAAAGAAGGACCTCTTTTCCAAAGCAACATATCCTTAGACCGAAATTTCAAAGACAAGATACCTTTAAAGTATATGTTGGTTTAGCTTAGCAGCCCATAGAGTGAAATGTCTCTCTTACTTAGCTCCTTCAAAAAAATTGAAAGAAAACACAATAATATCTATAATCCTGACTGTGCATTTTTCATCTTTGTATGGCTTAATTTCCTTTACTCCTTTTATTCTATGACTGTCTATGGTTCATCTCTTTAAAGACTTTGTTTTAGTTTTTTAAATGATTTACTTCTTCTTTATACTCTTTTTCTTCTGTCTTCTAAGCCTACATACATTTTTAAACATACTGTGACCAATTTAGAGCTCTTTTTCTTTTTATCTGAATCTGTCTTTATTGCATATTTGTAATCTTTTTTTGACCAGGACTGCTTCTTAAAATGCAAAGCAGCATTGCTAGGAGTAAGAATGCTTTACCTTTTGGCTCTGCCCTGTCCAACATGGTGTACACATGTTCATGAACTTTGCAAGCCATGCACACTTCCCCAGTTCCAGGTATGCAGTGGGTCTATGTTGCACCATTAAGAAAATTGAAACATGCCACTCACAAACCTCACTCAAGTGTTCAGCTTCCAATAAGAGCCAGAGTTATGATGGTAGCATGGTCACAGAAGCCACCGTTTTGAAACTGCATGGCTTTTTCACTGCTTCCATTGAAACAGGAAGGCCTCTCCTAAGGGAGCTGTGATAAGCTGTCTGCTGAAAAAAAAAAATGCAGCTACACTTTGTTTTCTTTGGTGTCTAGAATTCCTTTTTAAAAAGTAATATATTGATAATACATATTTTTCTTTCAGTTTCTTTATATGGTGGATTACATTAATATATTTTCTTTTTCTTTTATTATTTTAAAAAATACCAATCTAGATTCCCACTTTCTCCCCTCCTCCCACTCCCTCCCCACGCCTTCCCACCCCTCCCCCCCAATCCTAAGAGAGGACAAGGCACCCTGTTCTGTAGCATGTCCAAGGCCCTCCCTATAACATCTAGGTTGAACAATACATCCAAAAGGAATAGTATCTCCAAAAGCCAGTACATGCAGCAGAGACAAAGCCTAGTGCCACTGTGACTGGTCCCTTAGTCTACTAAAACTGTCAACCACATTTAGAGGGATTAGTTTGATCCCATGCTTGTTCATTCAATGTCCAGTTGGAGTTGGTGAGCTCCCATTAGCTCAGGAAAACCATCTCAGTGGATGAGCCCCTCATTGTCTTGACCTCCTGGCACATAATCTCACTTCTTCCACCATCAACTGTACTTTGTAGCTCAGTCTAGTGCCTCTGTTTCCCTTTGTTGTTGGATGAAGGTTCTATGTTGATATTTAAGATAGTCATCAGTCTGGCTATAGAACAAGGTCAGTACAGGCACCCTCTCCTCTATTGCTTAGTGTCTTTGCTGGGTCATCCTTGTGTATTCCTAGGAATTGTTCTAGGGCCAGGTTTCTCACTAACCCCATAATGGCTCCCTCTATAAAGATGTCTCTTTCCTTGCTCTCATATGTGCCCTTCCTCCATTTTGATTCTCCCATTCCCTCACCTTCTATCCCCCACCCTCATGCTCCAAATGTTTTAGGTGTTCTTGTCTGTTTCCAATTTCCAGGCAGGTCTATATATGCTCTTCTTTGGGTTCACCTTATTAGTTAGGTTTTCTAGGATCAAGAACTATAGGCTCAATGACCTATGTTTATGGCTAGTATCCACTTATGAATGAGTACATGCCATATTCATATTTGAGGATCTGTGTTACCTCAATCAGGAAAGTGTTTTCTAATTCTATTCATTTGCATGCAGAATCCAAGATGGCATTGTTTTTTATCATTGAGTAGTATACTAATGCGTAAATATGCCACATTTTCTTTATCCATTCTTCAGTTGAGGGGCATCTAAGCTGTTTCCAGGTTCTGGCTATTACAAATGATGCTGCTATGAAGATAGTTGAACAAATGCTTTTAGAGTATGATTGAGCATCTTTTGACTATATTCCCAAGAGTGGTATTGCTGGACCCTCAGGGGGGTTGATTTCCTATTTTCTGTGTAACTGCCATACTGATTTCCTAAGTGGTTGCACAAGTTTGCATTTCCACCAGCAATGGATGAGTTTCCCCCTTACTCCACATCCTATCCAGCATAGGCTATCATTGGTGTTTTTGATTTTAGCCATTCTGAGAGGTGTAAGATGGTATCCTAGTGTTGTTTTGATATGCATATCCCTGAAAGCTAAAAAAGTTGAACTTGTCCTTAAGTTTCTTTTGGTCATTTAAAATTCTTCTGTTGATAATTCTCTGTTTAATCCAGTATACCATTTTTTAAATTGGGTTATTTAGAATTTTAAGGGAAATCAGAGAAACATCACTTTTCACAATAGTCACAAAGAACATAAAATATTTAGCGGTAACACTAACCAAGGAAGTGAAAGACCTATTTGATAAAAACTTTAAGTCTCTGAAGAAAGAAACTGAAGAAGACACTAGAAAATGGAAAGATCTCCCATGCTCTTGGATAGGAATGGTCAATGTAGTAAAAATGACAATCCTACCAAAAACAATCTATAGATTCAATGTGATCTCCATCTGGTGTGGGAGAATTGTTTGATTCTCTCAACCATGTTTTAAATAAATGAGGATTGGGCAGGCAGGAAGTATAAGTGGGAAAACCAGACAGGAAGTAGAGGTGGTGCAATGAGAACAGGAGAATTCTGGAAAGGAAGCCCATTACTCCCAGTCCTGCACAGACCACCGAAGAATCAGGATGTGATCTTACCAGCTGAAAAAGTTATCAAGCTATATGGCTAACATAGATAAGAACAATGGATTAATATAAGTTATAAGAGCTAATATGAAGCCTGAACTAACAGGCCAATCAGTTTATAACCTAATGCAAACGCTCTGTGTGATTTTTCTCTGGGACTAAACAGCTGGGGAACTGGGCAGGACAGAAACCCCAATGAGCAGGCCCTTGTGTTACAACCATCAAAATCCCAATACAATTATTCACAGATATTGAAAGAACAATAATAAATTTTATATAGAAAATCAAAAACCTAGGATGGCCAAAGAAATTCTACACAATAAAGGAACTTCTGGAGGCATTACTATCCCTGACATTAAGCCCTATAACAGAGCTACAGTAATCAAAACAGTTTGTTATTGACCTAAAAACAGAGATGTTGACCAATAGAGTCTAATTGAAGACCCGGATATTAAACCACACACCTATGAACACCTGATTTTTGACAAAGAAGCTAAAATTATACAATGGAAAAAAGAAAGCATCTTCAGCAAATGGTGCTGGCATAACTGGATGTCAAACTATAGATGAATGGAAATAGATATATATCTACTGCCATGCACAAAACTCAAGCCCAAATGGATTAAAGACCTCAATGTAAATCTGACTACACTGAACCTGATAGAAGTGAAAGTGTGAAGTAGCCATCAATGCATGGGCACAGAAGACCACTTTCTAAATATAACCCCTGTAGCACAGACACTAAGATCAAAAGTAAATAAATGGTACCTCCTGAAACTGAGAAGCTTCTGCAAAGAAAGGACACAGTAAATAAGACAAAAAGGCAGCATACTGAATGGGAAAAGATCTTTACCAACCCCACATCAGACAAAAGACTGATCTCCAAAATATATAAAGAAATCAAGAAATCAGACATTAAAATTCTAGAATTCTTTTTTAAGCTTTCTCAGTCTTTATGTGGATATAGTCAATCATGTTGGCATGCTAATTTGTTGCTTGTTTGTTCCCAGCTACTCAGACCAAAAGTAATCCCAAAGAAACTGTATTAATTAAACCACTACTTGGATTATTAGATCTAGCTTCTTATTGGCTAGCTCTTACATCTTAATTTAACCAATTTTTATTAATCTGTGTATCACCACGTGGTTCTGGCTTATAGGCAAAGTTTCATCCAGCATCTGTCTCTGGAGGAGCTATTAGGCATCTCCTCATTCTACCTTTTTTGACCCCAGCATTCAGTTTTGTTTTCCCTGCCTAACTCTAATCTCTATCCTATCGTAGGCCAAGACAGATTCATTATTCATTGACCAAGATAAGCAACACATAGATAAACAGGACTTCCCACACCACATGTCTGTTTTTATGTCAATAGCAATCATTCTGATTACTATAACTTTATAGTAGAGCTTGAAGTCAGGAATGCCTCTGGAAATTTCTTTATTGTACATAATTGTTTTGGCTATCTTGGATCTTTTTCTTTTTCATACAAAGTTGTGTATTGGTTTTTAGAGTTATATGAAAAATTGTGTTGGGATTTTGATGGGGATTTCATTGAATGTGTAGATTGTTTTTGATAAGATTGTCATTTTTACTATGTTGATCCTACCTATCCAAGAACTTTCCACTTTCTGATATCTTCTTCAATTTCTTCATTCAAAGACTTAAAGTTCTTGTCATATGGGTATTTTATTTGTTTGGTTAGAGTTACCCAAAGTTATTTTATGTTATCTGTGGCTATTATGAAGGGCAATATTTCTCTGTTCTCTTTCTTAACCATTTTTTATTTGCATATAAAAGGGCTAATTTATTTTTAGTCAATCTTGTATCCTTCCACATTACTGAAGGTGTTTATCAGCTGTAGAAATTCTCTGTTAAAATTTTTGAGTCACTTTTTTATGGTATCATATCATCTTCAAATAACAAATTTTGACTTATTTTTTCTAACTTGTCTTTATCTCCTTTTGTTGTCTTCTTACTCTAGCTAGAACTTCAAGTACTATATTTAATAGATACCTAGAGAATGGACAGCCTTGTCTTGTTCCTGATTTTAGTGGAACCAATTGAGTTTCTCTTCATTTACTTTGATGCTGACTGTTTGCCATGCTGTATATTTCCTTTTTTAAATGTATAGTTCTATTCCTTCTATCACTGGTCTCTGCAGAGCCTTTATCATAAAGAGGTATATCATTGGTTTTTTTTTCTTTCAGGTTATTTACATGGTCTATTACTTTGACAGATTTTTGCATATTGAACCATCCCTGCATCTCTGAGGGCTTAAAGACTACTTGATTTTGTTGGAGGCTTTATATGTTTTCTTGGATTTGGTTTGTCAGTATTTTATTGAGTATTTTTGCATCAATGTTCATGAGGGAGATTGATCTGTAATACTCTCTCTTAGTTGCATTTTTGTGTGTTTTGTGTATGAGGGCATCTGTAGCCTTGTAAATGAGTTTGGCACTGTAACATCTGTTTCTATTACGTGGAACAATATTTGCAGTATTACATTAGCTTTTAATGTGGTATTCCCCTTTGTGTGCTGTGAATATCATTTGTTAATAAAGAATCTCCCTTGGCTTGTGATAAGAAATAGTAGATCTAGGCGGGGAAAACTAAACGAAATGCTGGGAGAAAGAAGGCAGAGTCATAAGAAGCCATGTAGCCCCACCAGAGACAGACACCAGACAGAATGTTTCCTGGTAAGCCACAGCCACGTGGTGATATACAGATTAATAGAAATGGGTTATATTAAGATGTAAGAACTAGACAATAAGAAGCTAGAGCTAACAGTTAAAGTAGTGATTTAATTAGTACAGTTTCTGTGTGATTATATCAGATCTGAGCAGTCAGGAACAAACAAGCAGCATCCTACAACATATTGGCTTGGCAACGTGGTCAACTATATCCATGTAAAACATGAGAAATATTAAAAAGAAATTCTAGACAAAAAATAAACAAAGTTAAGTATTTTCTTTGGTGGGTCCTATTTGCTAGGAGCATGAAGAGGCATGATTCTTTTAAGAGAAGTTTTCTTGACCCAGTGGTAGAAGCAAAAACTGTGCAGTTAAAAAAGTGTGGCTTCCTGGTTTGCAAGCATGAATGACTCTGACTCTTTTGGGAGGTTTGTTCATGGAACACTTGAATGGGGTTTGTGGGATTAGGTACTTGTATGCCTGTTTCAGGTTAGAAGGAAATTAACTGAGACCATGGCTGTGGCTCAGTGCTCCCAGTCTGGCTAGGTGGTGGGATCAGGTCTGCCAGGAATGCACAGGCAGGAGAGCATGGCAGATTCCCATACACAGAGCTATTTCCAGGGTTCACATTGTACTGCATGGCAGAATTAACTTTTACTCAGATAAAAAAGGTTTATATAGTGCACACTGCTTTCCAGAGTTGAGGTGGTAAGGATGACTCTTACTGGGCCATCTGAGGGCAGTAAATATGCTTTCTCCATGTTGGACTATGTGGAATCAACAGGCTGGGCTTTGCTGGCCCTAGCGATGCTTGCTTAGCCTTATAAAAAAGCTGTTCTTGTCAGAAAAAGATTACAGACATGCAATAAAGACAAATACAGATGGAGAAGACCTCTAAATGGGTCAAAGTGTTGGATAAATGTACGTATACTTGGGAAAGAGAAGAAGAAAAGTATAGAAATTTATAAAAAGAAATAAATCATTTTTTAAAAAAATAAAACAAAGTCTTTAAACAGACAGAGTACAGACAGTCATAGAATAAAACAATAAGAAAAAATAATCCACATAAAGATGGATAATACACAGTCTTTATTATGTATATTATTGTATTTTCTTTGAATTTTTCATGTTAAAGAGCTATGGAATGAGAGACATGTCATTGTATGGATTGCTAATTTAACCCAATATAAAGGTATGTTGACTTTAGAATTCGAGTCAAAGGATATCTTGTTTTGGAAAAAAGGTTCTGAAGTTTTTTTTTTTTCCACACAAGATGAAAACCTGTAGATTCATTCCAGACTAATGTGGTTTGATGGACCAAAAACCCCCGAAATGTCACTGGGAACTGCCCCCATAATTACTTTGTGCAACAAAAAGCAGGAAGCAGTTTGGAGGGAACTATACTAGAATTCCCAAATATTGTTTATAAATGTTTCCTTACATTTAAAAGGGGATTGCTATAGAGATGAATACTTTGCATTGCTATGGATTTTAGTTTATTGATACAAATTTAATGTCAATTTTGTTATTGTATATTTCTTCTCTTGATTAAGGTATTGTGTTTGTGCAGCTTATGTAAAAAAGTAATGTATAATTAAGAAGTATAGGTTAATTGATAATCATCTATAATAGTCAAGCTTGTAATCATGTTAGTTAGGTTTTTTTAGATATATAGAGATATATTTCAGTTAGACAGAGATTTTTCAAATCTTTCAAATATCTACAGAATACAGCATTTAAAATCTTTAAGGACATAGGACTTTTCATGTCAATGATACACATTTGCTCCTGGCAGCGTGAATTATTTCAAGAGGAAGATAGGCAACAAAGAGGTTTCTTATGGATTTTGCTAGCCATTTGGGAAAGAAACTTCTCTTAACTCGACTGCTTGATGCTATGTTGTATGAACTGGACTTGCAGGAACCACAGACAAATGACTGTTAAGGTTGCCTAAAGGTGAAACTGTCCTTCAGGGTTTCTGCTTCATGAAAGACTGTGCCAGACATTCTGGAGGACACAGAAAAAATGACTGACACACTGCCAATATAGACAGAACTGTTTTTGAAATTTCCTGTTTCATTGAAAAGTCTGCTGGATTCTATGGGCCTGTGGGCTGAAGATAGATACAGAAGAACTTTGGGTGACTGTCCAGGCAGTGAGATGTCTCTTTCAATTCTAGAATTTTAGAAGTTGTTTACAATGCATTTTCAGTTTACTTTATTATGTCATTCTGGAGATTTTTTTATGGAGTTAAAGATTAGATGGTTATAGTTTTTCTTAGTTATGATAAAATATAAAGTAGATATAAATATTGTAACTGTACTGCTTGTTTGATAGATGTGGTATATATTATTGCATATAATCTTGGTATGTTAAAGTTAAAATCTTCCTTCTTATTAAACAGAAAAGGGGAGGGGATGTGAGATTACCATCTGTATGCTGTGAATAGCATTGGTTAATAAAAAAAATCATTCTTGGCCTGTGATAGGGGAGAGTAGATCTAGGCAGGGAAAACTAAACTGAATGTTTGGAGAAAGAAGATGGAATCAGGAGAAGCCATGTAGCCCTGCCAGAGACAGACACAGGATGAAACATTACCTGGTAAGCCACAGCCATGTGGCAATACACAGATTAATAGAAATGGGTTAAATTAAAATATAAGAGCTGTCTAATAAGAAGTTAGAGATAATATGCCATGCAGTGATTTAATTAATACAGTTTTGTGTGATTATTTCTGGTTTAAGCAGCAGGGAACAAACAAGTGGCCACCACCAACAAGATCTTTTTGAAATTCTAGTAGAATTCTGTGTTGAAAGCATCTAGCCCTGGAATTTTTCTGGTTCAGAGACTTTTAATGATGTTTTCTATTTTCTTAGTGGTTACAGGCTTATTTAAATAGTTTATCTGTTCTTGATTTAATCTTGGTATGTGTCACCTATCCAGAAAATTGTTCAGATCTTTTAAATTTTTCCATCTTTGTGTAGCATAATACAAGTTTTCAGCGCATGACCTAATGATTCTGTGGACTTCCTCAGTGTCCTTTGTTATGTGTCCCCCCCTTTTTTTTCATTTTGTTAATTTGGATAATTTTTCTCTGTCTTTTGATTAGTTTGGATAAGGGTTTGTCTATTTTATTGATTTTCTCAAAGAAACAACTCTGTTTTTTTCCAAGATGATATTTTTTTACTGATTTTTATTGAGTTCTACATATTTCTCTGCTCCCCTCTCTGCCTCTCCCCTCTCCTTCAACCCTCCCCCAAGATCCCCATGTTCCCAATTTACTCAGATCTTGTCTTTTTCTACTTCCCATGTAGATTAGATCTATGTATGTCTCTCTTAGTGTCCTCGTTGTTGTCTAAGTTCTTTGGTACTGTGTTTTGTGGGATGGTTTTCTTTGCTTTATGTTTAAAAACCACTTATGGGTGAGTATATGTGATATTTGTCTTTCAGAAAACAATTCTTTGTTTCATTAATTCCTTTTATTGTTCTTGTTTCTATTTTATTGTTTCAGTCCTCAAATTGATTATTTCTTGTTGTCTGCTTCTCCTATGTGATTTTGCTTTATTTTTTTCTAGAGATTTCAAGTGTACCGTTACATTGATAGTATGCAATTTATCCACCTTCTTTATATAGGCACTTAGTGCTTTGAAATTTCTTTTTACCACTGCTTTCATAGTGTACCATAAGTTTGGATATGTTGTGTTTTCTTTTTGTTGAATTCTAGAAAGTCCTTTTTTTCTTTATTTCTTCCACAACCCAGTGATGTTTCAGTTGAGCATTGTTCAATGTCCATGAGTTTGGAGACTTTCTGCAATTAGTATTAGTGTTGAATTCTAATTTTAAGCCCTGGTGATCTGATAAGATATAGGGGCTTATATATTTTGAAGTTTGATTTGTTACTGAATATGTGGTTGATTTTCAGAAGGTTCCATGAAGTACTGAGAAAAAAAATATATTCTTTATTGTTTGGGGGAAATATTCTAGAGATGTCTGTTAAGCCCATTTGAGTCATTACCATTGCTGGTCCCCTTATTTCTTTGTTAAGTTTCTGTCTGTCAGACCTGTCCACTAGTAAGAGAAGGACATTGAAATTTCCCATTACTAGTGTTTGTGGTTTGATGTGTGATTTAAGCTTTAGTAATTTGTTTTACAAATATGTGTGTGCTTGTATTTAGGGCAGAGATGTTCAGAATTGAGACTTCATCTTGAAGGATTTTTCAGATGATGATTATGAAATGTCCTTTTTTATCTCTTTTGATTAATTTTAGTTTGAAGTCTATTTTGTTAGATATTAGGATGTCTAAACCCACTTGGTTCCTCAGTTCATTTTATTGGAAACTTTTTCTAATCCTTTATTCTGAAGTAATGTCTGTCTTTGAAGTTGAGGTGTGTTTCTTGAATGTAGGATAAGGATGGGTCTTGTTTTCATACTGATTCTCTTAGCCTGTGGGTTTTTTTTTTTTTTAGAAATGAACTGAGTCTATTGATATTAAGAGATATTAATTGACAGTGATTACAAATTCCTGTTAGTTTTGTTGGTGGTTGTGGTATTGTGAGTTTCCCTTCTTTGGGGTTTGCTGTTGTGAGTTTATCTATTACCTGTGTTTTCGTGGATGCAGCTAACTTCCTTGGCTTGCAGTTTTCCTTCTAGTATGTTTTGTAGGGCTTGATTTGTGGTTTTTGAAAGGAATAGCTTATTTTCTCCATTTATGTTTATTGAAAGCCTTGCTGGGTACAGTATTCTCAGATGGCATCTGTGTTGTCTTACCTCTTACTAAGAACTAAATTTATACCTCTCATTTTTGTTATTCCAATGATGACATTACATTTCTATACTCTACAGGAAAGTAATACTAGCTGCTTCTGTTACTGCTGAAAAAGGAAACTCTCAGTGGATTATCAGAGAACAAAATATATCCTATTCAGGTCATAGCCCAATAAGACGTATTCCTAGTTGACATTTCAAAAAAAACCATTATTTTACCTTATATTTTTTTCTTTACTATGTTTTTGACAGCTCCTTCATGCAGTAACCAAATGGAAGGGGAAGAAAATGTAAGATTATTTGTGTAATTCTGTTGTCCACAATTGAAAGCAAGCTCTCTATATAACTCCAGTGCCCATTTTATTGTCTAAATATAAGTCAAAATTTGGGTCATAGTATAATATTAAAAGCAGAAAACATCATACATAATACCATTGCATCATTTTATCTCATAGATATAGATCAATGAGTTTCCTTTAAGATATTTCTACTTCTTTAATTGGTGTATTAAAGATTAGGCAATTTTACATGTTTTCTCATATCTTCATAATAGTATCATTTAACTATTTCCATTCTTGTTAAAATTTTCTCAAATATCAAATGGTTTTTCCTTCCTGGAAAATTACCTTTGTGACACAATTTGTTGGAAATTATTGGCACAGGTTCACCATATAAATAGTATGTTGTCATGTGTTAAAAGTAAAGTTTACCTGATCAATTTCAAATAGTGGACAGTTTTTAATGTGGATTAATCAGATTTGACTTGTGCTGCTTAGATTCCTTGGTCTGATTCTTCTTAATGCAGGTCCTCAGCTCCTTTGCTGTTGCTCACTAGTTAAGCTTTAGACTAAACTTACATACTGACACTCTTTAAGGTTCTCTCTGTTCCTCTTTCCACATATGCATATAATGATATTAAATAGTTATTGATTGTTAGCATAAGTTCATTTATTGAAAATTCTCATCACTAAAATTATGTCATATCATGAGCCAGAGGTTAATGGCCTTGAACTTGACCAATGACACATTGAAAGCAACATTTGTTAATGGGTATGATTGGGCAAAAATGTATTCTACATGACACACCACATCTCCCCATGCCATTATCATCCCTGCAGATTTATTGAAGAGACTGTAAGGAAGGAAGAACGAGGTGGTATTTTTGTTTGTTTTGCTTTGTTTTTAATTAATTTCTGTGGTTCTTTTAGGGGAAATGCTGCAGGGGAAAGGAGTGGGCATGGAGGTACTAGGAGGTGAGCAGAATTGAGATGCATGATATGAAATTCCTAAAGAATCAATAAAAGATTCTATATATAGCAATCAGAATATTGTGTGTACATATATTTATATAATTATGTCATACTCAAAACAGCTTTTTGTTATGTGTCAAATATCTAAAACTGGAATATTTTTTAATTAGATTTTTAAAAAATTACCAGTCCAAGTTCCCACTTCCTCCCCTCTACCCATTCCCTTCACACACACACACACACACACACACAAATACACACACACACACCACATCATCCAATCCTCAGAGAGGATAAGGAACATTGCTTAGTGGGAGGTCCAAGGCCCTCCCTACAATATCTAGGCTGAACAAGGTATACATCCAAAGAGACTGGAAAGAAACAAGCATAGGACCAACTAGTCTCTGTGAAAGTGGTTGACAGTTGCATGGCTGGGGAAGACTGAGGGGCCACAGGCAGTGGCACCGGGATTTATCCCTATTGCATGTACTGGCTTTTTAAAACTGGGATACTTTTTAAAAGTTATCTATTACATTTAAAAAGATAACATTTTTAATGAAAATTGGTTGTAATTTTCAAAAGAGAAAAAAGTGAGTGAGGAGAAAGATATTCACTTAATCCAAAATGTCATTAGTGTCTATCTCTATACGAAAATATTAAATTTTCCTATGCATTTCTGTACATGGTCTTATAATATGATGATGTTATGATATCATATTTTATGATATGACATGATATTTGTTTTGTTTGGATTTGATTTGATTTTTAAAGTGAGAGTAAGAAGGGGTTCAAACTCAAATTCTAACAAATAATGAGCACGGATCTACCATTGTTCTACATATTCAATTTTGTTCTACAGTGTTTCACTTGATATATGTTAATAATGTTCTTTTGTAAATAATATTTTAACACAATGATTTCAAAGTCTTTTTTATCATTCTCACTTTTCTCGCTCAACTCTTTCTATATCCACCACCACCTGTGTACTCACCCAAATCCATGTTCTATTTCTTTTAAAGCACACTCAATCTAATTTTTGTCTACATCTCATAGATATGGGGCCATTCCTTAGAATGTGGTCTATGTGCCAGGAAATTAACTCATAGAGGGACTGATTCTGCAGTTTTAAATAACTACCAATCTGCAGTATCTCCTCAAGAATTTTGAGATTTCATTTCTATACAGCTCCTCCATGCTGGGATTTTGTATGATTTGAGCTTACCCAGATATTTGCATACTGTAAAAGCTGTTCTGAGCTCATATGTGTGAATGCCCTACTATGCAGAAAAAAGAAATTCTGCTTGTTTATAGTCATCCATATCCCCATCCTCTTATACTCTTTCTGGAATGTTTCTGTGATCATTCCTGAAATTTGGGAGGTGGAGGTGTGACAGAGACATCACATTTAAGGCTAAACATTCTATAGTCTTGTACTTTTTGGATCTTGAATAGTTGTGGATCTCTCCATTAATCACGATTTTTTGTTGTAATAGGGGGCGGCTGTGTCTTGCCGCACCTGAGTGAAGTGCGGCTGTTTGTTCCCTGCGCTTGGCTAGCCTTCACATCATAAACTAACCTATTCCTAATAATCTGTGTGTCACCACGAGGTGGTGACTTACTGGAAAAGTCTAACCTGCATCCATCTCCGGCGGGGGCATCATGGCATCTCTCTCACCACCTTCCATTCTGTCTACTCCACCCACCTAAAGGCTGTGTCCTGTCTTACAGGCCAGGCATCCTCTTTATTTAACCAATCAAAGCACAGAAATACAGAAGAACCCTCCTACAATTTTTAAAAAGATGCTGCTCTAATAAGAGTTAAAAGATGGTTCTTCTTGCCTTAGATGTCAATTAACACAGAGACCTAAAACTGGTTATGGTGCAGAAAATAAGACTACAGAATGCTCTACCCTAAATGGGTCATCTCTATCATACCCTTTCCATCTATGGCTAAGAAATAATCACAGAAGGGGCAAAATGATTATAAGAAGTAGAAGAAGTGAATGACTATAAGCAAATAATGTTGTCCAGACTCAACAGAGCCATTGAACATATGAAATGAAAAGTCTTAGTGTCTAGTAGAGGCATTGTCCCATGTTATGGGGAAATTACATTTAAGATCCTTTTGTGTTATATATTTTTAAAGCTTGTACAATAGTAGGCTTCCTTATAACTTTTTAGTATTACTTACCCTTTGCTACACTCTTTCTTCCACCCTGTCTTTCATTCCTTCATCCCATATAACCCTTTCTGTTCTATTATTCCCTGTTATTATGTTATATCACTTCATTCTATCTCCCCTCCCTTGAAAGCCCTATTCTATGGCCACTTAATAGCATCCTGACACATATAGGTAGGACATTCCAAAGGAATATACATATCTCATTATTCAGAGGAAGCTTCCATAAATCAGAGAAAACATGCAACACTTGTCTTTCTAAGTTGCCCAGAATTATTGTTCTAATTTCTATGCACTTATCTGCAAATTTCTTAATTTTATTTTTCTTAGCAGTTGAATAGATTTCATTGTGTCATTATGCCACATTTTTTTATTATCTATTCATCAGTAGCTGGGCATCTAGGATGTTTCTACTTTTTATTACAGGAGTGTAATAGCTAGATTTTATGATAGATCTATTTCTAGGTAATTCAGTATCCTCCACACCAATTTTCATAGTGACTACACCATTTTGTACTCCCATAAATGGTGAATAATTGTTCTCCTTTCCCTATATCCATGATAACATTTACATCATAAAGATTCTCAGTTCAAAATGAAGATACTTTGTAATGGTATTTTCTGATTACTGTAGATGTTCATTTAATTATACATAGAATTGGAACAAATTGTGATTTTATAACAACTCATTGTATTTTGTATTGTGGACTTTAAAACCCTGATGGATGACATTTTTGTCCTTCGTTATAGTAAAAATGAATTGGCTTATAAATTTTGCATAGCTATTTTACATGTGCAGTTTCTAACATAATTCATGGATTATTTGGAAAATTTTCAGATTCGAGTACGTATACAAGCAATATAAGGTAAAATGACATTTTCATCCCCAAACTCTCCCTGACTGCAAAATCCATATAATGAAGCAAAAATTGAATATCTTTTCTGTAAAATGTACACCATTCTAGCAACTCATACAGCACAGTGCAATATATATGATGATGCTCATTTGAAGGAAATGAGATTACTGTGAAGATAAGGTGATGTCAATTTGAAATACAAGTTATACATAAAATGGCAGAGGCTTACAATGGTAAGGTCACTTACGTGCATGATTAGGAAGAATTTTATGAAGTAATATGACAGTGAGGGGCTAAATAAACATGGAATTAATGACAACTTAAAGATTCTTAAATGTATTTGCTGTAGCTGTAACTAAGGGGATAAACAAAGATTTTTTTTTTTACTAATACACATTCTATCTCTTTTATTATAACTTCTGTAGCACTTTGATATGGTGACTTTTGCCATAATTCTCAGTGGATCCCATGTGTTAGAATGACAAGTTATATGAGAGCAAGAGTATATTTTTCCCTTTATAACACAAATACTAAAATTATGATTGACTTGGGCAGAGTAGGTGTTTGATACATATTCAGTAACTGAATTTCTATATTTTCCCATCTGTCTCCATATATAAATAACATTCGCATTATTCCTCTTGTCTGGGTTGAATCTAATGTGTATTCTTCCCTCAGTGTTCTAGGAATGTTTATAAAAGTTATTTTTAATAACAATGGAAATTATATAGTTTCTCTATTAATCACAATCAATTGTCAGTTCCAAAGTAGCTGCACATAAAAAATTAGATTTTCAAATTGTTTTTGTGCAATTGACTGCATAGAATCATTAAAAATCTTTAAATGGCCACAAATAGCATAAAGTATCTTGGGGTAACACTAACCAAGGAAGTGAAAGATATATTTGACAAGAACTTTACGTCTTTGAAGAAAGAAATTGAAAAAGATACCATAAAACAGAAGAATCTCCCATGCTCTTGGATTGGTAAAAACTACATGGTAAAAATGGCAGTTTTATCAAAGGCAATCTATAGATTCAATGCAATCCCCATCAAAATCCCAACAAAATTCTTCACAGATATTGAGAGAACAATAATCAGCTTTATAAGGAAAAACAAATTACCCAGGATAGCCAAAACAATCCTATACAATAAAGGTACTTCCAGAGGCATTATCATCCCTGACTTCAAACTCTATTACAGAGCTACAGTAATGAAAACCGCTTGGTATTGGCATAAAAACAGAGACATTGACCAATGGAATCGAATCGAAGGCCCGGATATTTATTCACAAACCCATGAACACCTGATTTTCGACAAAGGAGCTAAAATTATACAGTGAAAGAAAGGAAGCATCTTTAACAAATGGTGCTGGCAAAACTGGATGTTAACCTGTAGAAGAATGAAAATAGATCCATATCTATCACTATGCACAAAACTCAAGTCCAAATTGATTAGAGACATCAATATATGGGCAGTCACACCGAACCTCACAGAAGAGAAAGTGGGAAGTAGTGTGCAACACATGGGCACAGGAGACCACTTCCTACATATAACCCCAGTAGCACAGACAATAAGAGCAACAATGAATAAATGAGACCTCCTGAAATTGAGAAGCTTCTATAAAGCAAAGAACATTGTCATTAAGACAAAAAGGCAACCTACTGAATGGGAGAAGATCTTCACCAACCCTGCATCAGACAAAGGCCTGATCTCCAAAATATATAAAGAATTAAAGAAATTAGACACTAAAATTCTAAATATCCCAATTAAAAAATTGGGTACTGAACTGAACAGAGATTTCTCAACAGAAGAAGTTCGAATGGCCAAAAGAAACTAAGGTCATGTTCAACTTCCTTAGCTATTAGGGAAATGCAAATCAAAACAACTTTGAAACACCATCTAACACCTGTCAGACTGGCTAAAATGAAAATCACCAATGATAACCTAGGCTGGAGAGGATGCAGTAAGGGGAACACTCATCCATTGCTGGTGGGAATGCAAACTTATACAATCACTTTGGAAATCAATGTGGTGGTTTCTCAGGAAACTGGGGTCAACCTACCTCAAGATCCAGCAACACCATTCTTGGGAAGATACCCAAGAGATGCTCAATCATACTACAAAAGCATTTGTGCAACTATGTTCATAGCAACATTATTTGTAATAGCCAGAACTTAGAAACAACCTAGGTGCCCCTCAATGGAAGAATGGATAAAGAAAGTGTGAAACATACACACATAAGTGTTCTACTCAGCAGTAAAAAACAAAAACATCTTGAATTTTGCATGCAAATGGGTGGAATTAGAAAACACTATCCTGAGTGAAATAACCCAGACCCCAAAAGGTGAATATGGCATGTACTCACTCATTGGAGGATTCTAGCCACAAACAAAGGACATTGAGCCTATAGTTTGCAATCCTAGAGAAGCTAAATAATAAGGTGAACACAAAGAAAAACATATATAAATACTCCTGGAAACTGGAAGCAGACAAGATCGCAGGGCAAAAGTTGGGAGCGTGGGGGTGGGAGTGGGGTGGGCAGATATGGGAGCAGGGAAGAAGATATCTACATTAAGGGAATCATTTTAGGGTTGGCAAGAGACTTGGCTCTAGAGGGGCTACCATGTGTCCAAGGGGATGTCCCCAGCTAGGTCCTTGGCAGTAGGGGAGAAGGTGCCTGAACAAGCTTCGTCCCATAGCCAACACTGATGAATATCTTGAATATTACCATAGAATCTTCATCCAGCAATGGATGGAGATAAAGACAGAGACCCACATTGGAGCACTGGACAGAGCTCCAAAGGTTCAGTTGAATAGCAGAAGGAAGGCGAAGATGAACAGGGAAGTCAGGACTGTGAGGGGTTGTTCCACCCACTGAGACAGTGTGACTGATCTAATGGGAACTCACCAAAGCCAGCTGGACTGGGACTGAATGAGCATGTGATCAAACTCTTTGAATGTGGCTCACAATGGGGGTTGACTGAGAAGCCAATGATAATGACACTGAGATTTGATTCTACTGCATATACTGGCTTTTTGAGATCCTAGTCTGTTTGGATGCACACCTTCCTAGGCCTGGATGGAGTGGGGAGAACCTTGGACTTCCCACAGGGCAGGGTACCCTGCTCCTCTTAGGACTATTTCCTAGGCCAGCTCTCATTAAATCACTATTCAAACAAACCAGCTGGGAGAAAACATTTTTGTGTCAAAATAATTCTGTTATTTAGCAGATGTTTGAAAAACAAAGTAAAGTGAAATGTGGGATTCAAACCTGTGACTTTATATTGTGTTTAATAAAAGATCATTAGTGAAAACTGAAGAGTAAGTAAAAACTTTTTAAAATGTTGATAAAACAAACTAAATTATAAATACTCTTAGCTAAAGTCTGTGATTATTACACATTCCATCAATGAAATCTGTCATTGAAATTAAATGACAAAAGGTCATTTGACAATGATCAAGAAAGCCTTATTTCAAAAGATGATTTATTTTCCTGTTTTAATAAGACAGAAAAATATCAAAATCTTAAAGTTGTTTGAATTGATAATTTAAAAGATATTTGTAAATAAAGAATGTATACTCTAATTTTTGTTGAATAATCTGAGTTGTACAATTCAAAAATATTCAATATAATGAGAAATATAGAAAGGTTCTAGAACTCTAGTAAATTTTAATTTGAACATATAGAGCACCATTCACAAAATGAACAACACTTCCCTCAACATATTTCACTCTCTGCCTGTTTTCTAGTTCTATTATATATTTATTGGGTTTATATACATATATGTAAAGCACTTTAATATTTTAAAATATTAACAAAATATTAATATATACCTGTTTTGTTCTAGTCACTAACATGTTTTACAGATATTAACATATTTATTTATACCAAATAACAATTCTGAAAATAGTCTAATAAAGTTGATTTTACTGATAAATACAATGAGGCAAAAATTGGTTAAGCATCCTGCCAGAGGTTACAAAACTAATAAGTAGTTTATAACCCAATCAGTTTAGTTTAAAAGACTATGTTTTAATTACTACCCATTATCTGTGAGAGCCAAAACTTAAGTCAGACATGTAAAAGTTAGAAGAAACAAATATTTATTTTACTTATCTCATGTGGAAATGATTATAAGTGACATTACACTAAGTGTGACTTTCCAAAATGAGTGTTAAATGAATGTATTTACTTCCTTTAGAATTATAAAAAAGTATATAAGTGGTATTTGGGAAGTGTAATATAATTCAAAATTTTAGGTTATCTTTTCCATCATATAAACTAGTTACCTAGATTATCATTCTAAGGTAGAGACAGAGTTTGTGTCTTCAGTTCTCTGGGTAGTCATGTTATTCATGTGGGAAAGATCTCATTCAAAAGGTAACAGTTCTATAACACACACAAAAAAATCCAACTTTTTAAGATGGTAGACTGGAATCCACTGATTAAAAGGAGCATGGATATGTTATCACTCCATTTGCTACCTCTCCAGTCCTGGAACTTAATAAAAATATCAACAAACATGCTCTACTATTATTTTGTGTTTCTACTCAACTCTCATTTCTCCCATAGCACTTCTTATCATCGTAGATAGTAACAGATCAACACTGTCCCCTACTGTTTGCATATTTTACCATTTTATTTCTCTTCTTTTTTTTCTTTACCACTTTATTTCTTTTTTCTTACACTTGAGAAAATCTAAAACCTTCTTTTGACCATATCTACAAAATTCCCAAAGTTGACCTAGTTTAGGTTACCTAGATGCATATCCTTACCTCTTTTTTTTAAATATACCATTAACCAAAGCTCACACATATTCACCACATTTTCCCTCTACTTCAATTATTTTAAATACTGTGTATATATATTCTCTCTCTACTCCTTCCCATTTTTCACCTAATATTTATCACTAGTCTTACTGTGAATGCTTACCTCTTCTGATTCCCTTTACTATTCATCACATTAGTATATGCAGTACCACTAGACTCTTTTAACTCTATAAACTAAGGAGTTTTTAACAACTGTTTGTTTTGATTCTCATATTATTCTTTTACACAGACAACAAATTCCTGGAAAATGGCTGTTGCTGAAGAAAGTACCCAACCCATTTTAGAAGACTGGGAATACAGTTTAAGGCCTGGTATATTAGTCTACTAGGTAAAGACATCACCAAACTGTACTACAGCCTAGTAGTTTCTAAACACTAAAATTATATCCATGGAAAGAAGAGAGGCAGCATGAATTAAAGCAACAACAATCTTAATGAATGACTTAACCCTGGAATTTCAGATAGAAGTAAAAAACAAGTAAAAAGACAAAGTCAACTTGCCCCATCTCAATATTATCAACCTGTTGTAGGTGTTTTCTTTGTTTCTGTGATAAAATACCAACTGAAAGAAAATATTGAGTGGGTTATTTGGCTTGTACTTCTATATTAAAGTTTCTCATTAAGGGAAGACAAAGCAGGACAATAAGGCAAGAACTGAAGTAGAGATCACAGAGGGATGTTGTTTATTGGATTGCTTCCAGGATCACATTCAACTATTTTGCTTATATAGACAACTCAGAACCACCTGTCCATGGATGGCACTTACCACAGTGGCCTAGGTTCTTCTGTATCAATGAGCAAGCAGGAAAATGCCCCCACAGACAACCAGAATTGCATACTTGTGGAGACAATAAAATTTTAGTCAATGAGTTATACTGAATTTAAGATACTAAACATATAGAACAAAGAAAGTATACTGAAGGCTGAAAAATAGGACAAGTAACATATAAAAGTAGGTCCAAAAATAGATACTGAAGTTTCAATTAAAACCATGAAAGCAATAAACTCATGGATTCTTGCCTTACAAATTCTAAAAGATCACAACTGCCAACCCTGTTTATTATGCCCAGAAAAATATTTTTATAGTTGGTGATGAAAAATGCCTTCTCATGATAAAAACAGGCTGAAGAGATTTCTGACCAAGATATATATGAGAGATACTGGAAGGAGAAACCATTTCAATCTGTAGAGAAAGATAAGCACACTCAAGTGCCTGCATGAAAAGATATCCAATACTTTGCCGTTTTTGAAAGAAATTACACTTTCTTCCAGGTACCCAGTAGCAATCACACATGATGGGAACTCAAGGAGACTACCTGTGCCTTCTACTTTCCCAAATCCACTCTCCCTAAGGAACCCTTGCTGTCAACACCTAGTTTATCCCTCTTCTCAGCTCATCTTCATTTCCTGGGGACTTACTGCTTTATGTGGCAAAATGTCAAAGAATGACTTGACAAACATCTTTGCCCCTTCTCTGGAGCCAGATATTGAACCTTTCTTAAGAAACCTTCCAAGTTAGTTTCATTCCCCTGCCTACCAGCCTGTGACCAATAAAGCATTCCACACACTGTCCTAATATGAAACTACCTAGAGTTCCAAAACAGAAATTGAAATTTGGAGCCAGTTGGAGTCTGGTCTCTGAAACACAGAGTGGCTCCAAAACTGAAAACTGAGTATCATTCAGCTGATCCACAATCTGATATGTGAGGAAAATACAGCCAAAAAGAGAGCATCCACCCAACATAGGCAACCCAGGTACCCACACCAAGAAATAGCACAAATGTACAAATACTCAAGATGCCTACATCTCAGAGAAAAAGTAAAATATGTAAATCAAGATATATCTCCTCCTGAAACTAGGATTTATATTATAATAGTTCTAGGAAAAAGGGATTTAACAGAAGCATAAAACAACAACCTCAAAATAGCAATTATGAATATGTTCAGGGAGATTAAAGAGGATATAAAGAAGTCTCTCAACAAAGATTGATAAAATGCAAAAAGTTCACCAAAATAATAAACCAATTCAAAACATTAAAAAAGAATTTAACAAAGAAATAGAATTACTTGAAATCTAAAATTGAAATAATAATGGAAAAAAAACAGAATGTCAAATAAAAGAACCTCAGAAGTAAGCCTCACCAACAAATTAAAAGACATGGAAGAAAGAATTTCAGGGTGTGGAGAAAATAGAGAAGAAATGGAAACAAGAAAGTGAATGTTAAATATTTTTAAATCCAAGCATAAAATATAAAAGAATTATGGAACATTGTAAAAAGACCAATGATATATTTAATAGGGACAGAAGGAGAAGAGACACAAATAACAGGAACAGAAAATACTTAGTGGAGAGGACACCTAAACTGGCCTTCACCCATAATCAGGCTGATTACTACCTTAATTGTCACCATATAACTTTCAACCAGCAACTGATAAAAGCAGATACAGAGATCTACAGTGAAGCACTGAGCCTAGCTACCTAAGACCAGCCCAAGAGAGGGCAGAGCAATAATATGAGCAAAGAAGTCAAGACCATGATGTGATACCCACAGAAATAGCTCAATGACTCTGGACTGATAGCTGGCAAACCTGCATAGAACCAAATTAGGCCCACTGAGTGTGGGGGCCAGTTGTGAGACTTGGACAGTCTGGAGGACCGCTGGCATTGGAAGCAGAATTTATCCATAGAGGTTGAAATAGCATCTATGAACACATTCTTTTTGGAGGAATGCCTTGCTCATCCTAGATATAGGGGGGAGGGCTTTGGTCTTGCCTGGAATTGAAGTGTCAGACAATGTAGACTCCCCATGGGAAGCCTTACCGTTTCTGAGGAGTGGATGGGGAGGTGGAGTGGGGAGAAGGTTGAGGAAGCAGAAGGAAGGGCAGGAGTGGAAACAGGGATAGTGAAGTAAAATAAGAAAAGATTGTATTTAAAAAATCTTAATTGAAAAAGAAAAAGAAAAATCATAGAATAAAATTTCACCACTGTAGGAGAAGATGCCTATAAAGTGAAACAAAGATAGACAACATCTGATAAAACCATCAAAGAACCTCCTCATGCTACATAATAATCAAAATACTAAATGCTCAGAACAAATAATGGGTTTTAAAAGATGTCAAAGAAAAAAATAGATGAAGTCTAATATAGAAGAGAGAAGTTTATTTCTAATGTGTTCCTCTACTTCTTTATGCTTATTTTTTTGAGACAGGGTCTCTCATTGAATCTGCATCTATACTGTTGAGTCAGAAAGAATCAGAGTTTGTCCTATACCCTTTCTCCCACCCCCACTGGAGTTAAAGACATGCATTAGAATACTCGGCTTTCATTGTTATTATTTTAAATTTAACATGTAATGAGTTTGAACTTTATGCTTGCTATGATTATATGTTTGAATCTTATTTTGTATTTTTTCATAAATGCCTACTCAGTTACTTCAACACCACTAAAAAGGTAATAATAATGATGATACTAGCCCCAGTGTACTATCATATCATATAATCATTTTTTCAATGCTCCATTCTGCTCTAGCACTCAATTCATTCATCATTTGTAATCTGCTTAAACAGTCATTGAATTTTATTTAACTTCTAATATTCTTTTATAGCCTTTTAGTTTCAACATCTCAATGTTTTGTGTTTGTTCTCCCATACAGCATTAATATAAACTTGCCTAGCACTATGTAATAGTTTTTCTGAGACTATGTAATTTAGGAAAACAGTAAGTTTATACGGAACAGAGTTCTGAAAGTCCATGGACATGACATCAACACCTGGATGGCTTAAAAGTACTTCCTGCATACAACAGAAGTTGGTGTAAGAGTGGTAGCATACATGTGAAGATGAAAACATAGCAGTAAAATTGTTTTTATCAACACTTTATTTTGCATCAACTACTCTAATAATAGACTCAATTCATCTCCTCAGTGTCTAACCATTCTCCTAGAAAGGCCTTAATTCATTCATGAGTGTTGGTAAAACAAGTAGTCAGTAGCTTGATTATCTTACTTCATTTAATTTGCCTTTCTAGCCTATGACTCTTTAATCTTGTAAGATGGTGATGTCAGGAGAAGTGAGAATCGAAACTTTGAAAATCTTTGAAATTAGTCAACAAAATTTACTGTTAGTTCTTTGGAGATCCAATGAATACCGGGTGAATGTGCATTGTTTATGTTGGCACAGACATGTCAAGTCCCAATGCCTCAGACCCAAGAGAAATTGGCAAATTCTTCCTCAATGGTCAGGTTCAGAGAAATAGCAAAACTGTCTTTTGATCCAAGTGTGAATGTCAACATAGTATTTAGAAAGTAGTGACCAAAACCTCTTCCTCTCAGATGCTTACTTCCTGAGAATGCTAGCCTACATAAACCTCCTACTAAAACTGAGTGAGGTTCCAGATTGTTGTATAGTTAGTGAAAGTCTTAGTGGCCATTACGCACATGAGGACAGCTTTTCTGAAAAATAGTTCAAATTATTTTTCTGTAAGTGTCATCTCTGATTTGGCATAGGTATACTAATACACTAATGGAAAGTAAAATTTAAAAAAGTGTTTCTAGCATAAGGATAGTTTTATGATTAAGATGGTATATGTGAAGTGTTTGGTATAATGTTTGTAATATATTCTACAACTAACTCTTTCTTTTTACTTTCTAAAAATGGTTTTATAAATTAATCTTGTGGCAGTATCTTTGTGAAATTCTACTTAATTCACCACCATCAGGAAAGATAAGAATTACTTGGACTAATTAACTGATGCAGCTTTTATTTGGGGAAAAAGCAATGTTAAGAGCACCTCAAAATTTGTCCAATGCCAAGTAGTCATCCCTGAAACCTTTTTTTAACTTCTCAGCTTTTTAAAAAATACTAATGCAAGCCTCCACTCCCACCATCCTCCCATTTCCTCTACACACCCTCCCACCCAACCCCTGCAATCCTCAGAGAAGGTAAGGCACATTGCTTTAGGGAAGGTTCAAAGCCCTCCCTA
>JAQHUG010000515.1:707381-758975 GCA_028555095.1 Dicrostonyx torquatus | reverse complement strand
AGTTCCAGGACAGGCTCCAAAGCCACAGAGAAACCCTGTCACTAAAAACCAAAAAAAAAAAAAAAAAAAAGTGGACTGAGGCTTCTCAGGAAAACTCCCAGGTAATTAGAGACATGTGCTCTTTACCAAGTGACTAGTGCCCAGGAGGGCACAGGAAGATGCAAAAGTTATTATTAATAAAAAAATAGGCCCACCTTACAGGGTTTGAGTAGATTAAACAGGATAATACATGCTGTACCAGTATGACTTTGTAGAAGAGTTGAATATAGGCAGACATCTACACAAGAGGAGAGACTACGTAGAGGAGACTAGTAGCTAGAGGAGAGAAATAGCTAAAGAGACAGACTTTAAATTTTATAGTCAGATATGGTGGGTGGTAGACAGCAGTTAGGGCAATAGACACATAACACAGGAGGCAATCAGTACTTTTTGGTTAAATTAAAGGAGGAACCAGATCACTCCAAAAGGATCCAGAAATCTGTCCTGGGTTATTTCATCATGTATAAGTAGGCACAGCAAGAAATTACCCAACAGCCAAACATCTTGATAAAAAAATAGTAGATTTAATGAAAAACTTCCAGACTAACTGCCCAACTGGGAAAGTTTGCTGGGCTATAAAGGGGGCAGCAGTGTATCTGGTATGGACAGGTAGGTAACCATGGGAACTCTGGAGACCTGTCTTTTGTAGTCAGAAGCATTAAGGTCATAGTCAACTGCCATGGTCAGGAGCATGCAGGTGTGAGTGCAGTGTTCAAGAGTGCTCAGTCAGCTGTTAGACCTTTCTGAGAAATGTGTTGTTTTGTTTTTTTTTCTCAGAAAATTAAGTCTCCTAGGCAATCCAAGCCCTGTGGGATGCAGACCATTACTCTAAAATATTGATACCAGCACTGCCATTTTGAGGGTCCTGTCTTAGAGACCTAACACCAAAAGCCCCCTCCAAATTCTGTAGCTCTTTTACATGTAAAGACACAGACAGTTGTAGAAATTTGTCATTAACCTTTTCAGGATTTATATGGATCATAACATAACATAATACTACAAGAACTTTCAGCTGAGCCTATTCATTGCACCTTATACAAATTGATTCCCCCATCCTTGTTTCTTTAAATGTACCTGATTGTCTGTCCATTGGCCATCCTGAACCCCCACCCCATAACAAACAGTGGGGTTACAAAGATAACCTTGGTGAAATACTCTGAAAGTTTGTTGTTATCTGCCCTCAGCAGGTGTCAGATGATCCCAGAATTTCAGCAGAAGAAAATCAAGGTCTAAGACAGCATAGAAAGGTTCCATCCATTTGTATCAGTTGTTTTTTCCACAGATCAAGGTTAGATACAAAGCACGGATAGCAGGTAATCTCATAAATAACTCTCTGAAATAATCAGCCACTCTCCCTGAGCCATTACATTTCCATATACTGGAGCTCCTCTCTGAAATTTCCCCACATTTCTCTATGCTTAATGTACTAAATGGGTCTGATTCAATTTGCTCAGACCTACCAAGAGCCAAGGGGGACTACGGCTTCTCTGCCTGGCTTCACAGGCTGACTCCCTGGGTCATGTTTGGCCCGGGTTGAAATTGTGTTTGTAGCTATAGCTTTTGCCTTTCTGCCCAGCATACCTGGCTATTTTGGAGGAGTTCCTAGCTGAACCAAATATATCTACCCCCTGTATAACTTCTACTGGAAATACCGTACCTTCCTTAGTCTTGGGGGAATAATTGCCAGCCCTGGGGAGACTTCATATTCTTCACCTGTATTATTATATCATGGATGCTTTCTGTGAACTGCTCTCAGCTTGAAGGTTTTCCAAAAGCTCCTTAGCACACAGTTTGCTTTTCTATCATTTCTTTCTTTAGAAATTTCAGCTCAACAAAAATCTTGTCACATTTGTCTTCCAGTAACCCACTCAGAATTCTTCCTCAGCTTTACCTTTTCACTATCTCCTATGAGTTGTTCTCTCAATTTTCAGACACTCTTTAAATGCTTGTCTAAGTCACTGAGATCTGCCAAAGCCTTCCCTTCTTTATGAAAATCTTGCTAATGGACTCTGCAAAATCATTAAATCTCCATGCCTTCCTCAAGGTCATTGCTGGTTCAGCCTTTTCTTTAACTCCTGTTTGAACATGGTTCTATTAAGTCCAGTGAACTGGACAAACACAGCCCATTTTATTACTGGTTCCTTCAATAATATCTGACCCTCCATGGTCCTCTAGCCTCTGTTATTTATGGGGACTTCACATGGGGATAACCAAGTGCTCCTAATGGTTTTGATATGCCAGTCCATAAGGAAGAGGTTTTCCTCATAAGATCTCAGGTTATGGAGCCTTTGCCTTAAAGAAAGGTGGCTACTCAGGTTTTCAGCCTTCACAGCAGCCAGACTGAGCCCATTTGATCCCATGACCCACTGGCTCACAAGCCAGGCTGAAACAGGCTTATTTTGATTGCTTATTTAAAAAGTCTTTCCTAATTTCAGTGCTGAGTATTTCCTGATTCCCCTCAGTTTGTTGTACTGGGCCATTGTAAAGGATCCATCTGTACATTGGACCAAATATATCCCCTAATTTTCTACTAAAGATTTGATGGGTGCCTTCTGTTGCTTTTACTACCTTTCCCCATCCTCTTGTTTATCTAATTTGCTTGCCAAATCAGAGGCTATCACCAAGGATGCTAGCTGCATCTCCCTCTCACTGCAATTGCCCCTGTATACAAACAAGTTCATTCTTGACCCTTGTGTGCTACTCTCAAAGATTAAGAACACCTCCTCTAAAATTTTAACTTTTCAGGGCATCTCCATATTTATGTGATGGACCTCACTTATAAAGAAAGCAAGCATGCCACCCCATATTACATAAACAAAGATCGCCATCCTAGGATTGTTCATGCAGACATACCTAACTCTGATGGCTCAGCTTTAGTTATGTATCTCAATACCTATAGCAAGAACTATGAAACTGATGTCATTGCACAAAGGTGCATTAACACACACCATACAAGAAAGGGCAACTGTTGAGGTAGGCCACTCATTCTTTGCTGGGTACCCAAACTACAAAATAATCATTCAGAAACTATATTATTTGCAATACTGTTTGGCCAATAACTTAAATGTATTCACAGCTAGCTCCTATGTCCCAAACTAATTAATTTCTATCAATCTGTGCATCGCCACTTGGCTGTGGCTTACTGGTAAAGTTCCATCTGGTATCCATCTCTGGCAGGGCTACACGGCTTCTCACTGACTCTTCCTTTTTCCTCCCAGCATTCAGGTCAGTCTTCCCTGCCTAGATCTACTCTGCCCTATCACAGGCCAAAGAAGCTTCTTTATTAACCAATGGTAATAAAATGTATTCACAACATACAAAGGGGAATCCCACATCACCTCTCCTTTTCTGTCTAAATAAAAAGGTTTTTAACTTTAAAATAGCAAGATAACATATAACAAAACAGGTATGAAGCAAGAATCACAGTTAGAAAATTTATATCTACTTTATCTTTTATCATAACTAAGGAAAACTATCATTATAACTATCTATGCTTCAACTCCATCAAAGACTCCAGAAAGCTATATTACCTAAGTTAACTGGAAGTACATTGTAAGCAACTTGCAAAACTCTAGAGTTGACAGAGACATCTTGATGCCGGGACAGTCACCCAAAGTTCTTCTGTAATGTTGCAGGCACCCATCTTCATCCTATTGGCCCATAGTATCTGGTAGATTTTCCCACGAAGCAGGAAATTACAAAGACAGGTCGGTGGCTACATGGCTTCTCGTGACTTCACTTTCTTTCTTCCAATATTCAGTTTAGTTTTCCCTGCCTAGTTCTACTCTGCTGTATCACATTTTAACCAACAAAAGCAACACATATACAGAAGGACTTCCCACATAAGGCAACTGTATTAGGATCTCCTCCATGGATGTTCACCTCTCAGACTGCCTATCCTCAATTGCATGTTTTGCTACCCATAGGTGGGACCATGCACTTGCTCCTCTTCATCTCATCTTTGGTTTAGTCAGGTGTCAATTATGACTTTTCCTGGTGAGATACCTAACACCTATCTACCCCAAACAAGGAGCCTAGAGTAAACAAAAGAAATGATACTATCAAAGTCCAAATTTGTGAACCAAAACTTTTATTGAGGTAATTTACAGGAATATGGGTTAGGGGTTACCTACAGAAGCAGAAATAATCATAGATAGTTGCATCATCTAAGTTCATCCCAGCACAGATGACAGTTCACTAAAGCTGGGAACCTCGAACACAGCCCTCACACAGCTCAAGAGAGTATCCTTTATTCAACCAATGAAAGCAATGCACAAAGAAGACAGCCCTTAGGTGGGCAGAGTAGACAGAAAAGAATCTGGGAAGAAGGGAAGTGTGGCAGATGCCATGCTGCTTCTACCCAAGATAGATCTTGGTTAAACTCATACCGGTAAGCCACAGTTAAGGGGCAATACATATTATCAGAGATGGGTTAGATCAATATGTAAGAGTTAACCAATAAGAGGTTAGAACTAATGGGCCAAGCAGGAATTTAATTAATAAAAAAAGAGAGTATCCTTTCCAAGTGACTCTGGTCTAAATCTCTTCCGTTTAGCTCAGCTCTTTTATTCTTCTTTCAAACAGCCAGACTGGTCTCAGAGTATTCTTTGTAGCTGCCTGTTTGAGAGTCTTTGAAGCTTGCCTCACCTGAGAGTCTTTTCTTTTTATATAGTGTTGGGGA
The DNA here is from genome assembly GCA_028555095.1 of Dicrostonyx torquatus. Taxonomy (NCBI): domain Eukaryota; kingdom Metazoa; phylum Chordata; class Mammalia; order Rodentia; family Cricetidae; genus Dicrostonyx; species Dicrostonyx torquatus. Next base: position 754,255 of record JAQHUG010000515.1, on the reverse strand, counting down.
AGGAGAGAACCAAGTGAATACGGTCAGTTTTAGGGACATCCTGAAGCTCTTTTGAGTTGTTTACCTTCTGTCTTAAGAAGCTTACCTGGGAGGTAGAATGTTTTAGTCCCAGAAAACTGCTATACATAGTCATTTACTGTGACCATAGTAAAAGTGAGCCATGCAGGATTACAAGAGAAAGAAAGAATGAGGATGTTCTTTATAACTTTTCATTATTGTTAGGTCCTCATCTTTTATCATTGGTAACTGTAAGATTCCATTTAAAAATCATGACAGTCTCTTAAGAAAGCATGCAATCCAAATACTCACTACTAGACTAGTGAGTTGTAATTATTCTTCCTTGCCCTGGATACTATTTATTAATACACCTTATTGCACTTGGGATTTTTCTCCCTCCCTTCTAGGTAAGGGTTAAAACTGTTTTCTAAAATTATCACTCCTGGGCTGCCCTTTCGAATTCTTTGACTCAGTTCAGTATTTCACAAGTAACATTGGCTTACCTTACTAGGACAAGCCTCAAAATGCCTCTTAATTTAGGCCTCTGTGTTTTTGGCATTTAGGGATAAACATGTGGTAGAAATCAGAAATTAAATAGCAAGTTGTAAAGTGGCCCAAACAGCTTGGCAGCTCCTGCCATGATAGCTGGGACCTAGTGCTTTTGAAGGAGAATTTTAGTTCATCTTTGCTCAGTTGACTATGGTGCCTAGGAGGAAAGCTTGGTGAAGCAAGAAGAGACACCCCAATTCCTGATTTTTTTTTTTTTTACTTTTGCTCCATATGAAGTGTGAGCTTCAGTATCCTTTATCTGTCTTTGTGAGTTGAAATAACTTTATCAGTTCTAAGTATGAAACAATTTACTTTCCCCACCTTTATCATTATTCTACCACCATGCAATAAAAGTTAGGTCTACTGTACATGATTTGAGTAGATTAAACATGATAATACATGTGCTCTTAGCTGGCAATATTCCATAGAACAGAAGCCAGTGTAAAATTTTTAAAAAATTGAATATTTATATGGTAGGTATTATTTTCAAAAGACAGAATTGTTGTCAGAGGCTGCTCGCGCATTTCCAGCTGCCGTGACGAGAAATAATCACTCAGAAACCATATTAATTAAATCACTGCTTGGCCAATCACTTACTCATATTTCTAGCTAGCTTTTATGTCTTAAATTAATTCATTTCTGTTCATCTTTGTATCACCATGTGGTTGTGGCTTACTGGCAAGATTCTGGTGTATCTGTCTCCTGCAGCGGCTACATGACATCTCTCTGACTCCACCTACTTTCTTCCAGTATTCAGATTAATTTTTTCGCCTAGCTCTATTTTGCCCTATCACATGCCAAAGAAGCTTCTTTATTCATTAACCAATATAAGCAATACAAATACAGAAGGACTTCCCACACCACAGAATAAACTTTATAATATTTAAAGATATGAACAATCCAACAATATTAAATACAAAATACAAAATTAATCTCAAAAGATTGACTATAATAAAATCATGTTTCAAATATTTTTCAGGGTATCTGACATACTTTGGAAAGTAATCTTACAAGAATGTGTATTTTTTATTTGCTTTGGTATTTTGTCTGCATGTATGTCTGGTTGTATAAAGATGCAGGATTACCTGCAACTGGAGTTACAATTTTGTGCTGCCATGTGGGTACTGGAAGTTAAACTTGGGTCCTCTTGAACAGCAGTCTGTGCTCTTAAGTGCTGAACCCTCTACGGCCCCAAAACATGTTTTCTTTAAGGAACTATTAACACAGGCACCAAGTAGTTTTATGTGGTGGCAGTATAAAAATAACTGAAAATATATTTATAAAACATACTTTATTGAAAGATACATATTAAACATTTATTAAAATTAGGGTATAAATAAGTGGTAAGGGTTATAAGAGTTTAATTGATGCAGGTTATTTATTCCCTCATGACCATTCTTAATACAGTATAATTTGAATTTTCATTAGAATGCTAGTAAAAGAAGAAAAATTCTAATTTTCCAATGTCTTACTTAATCAATTTATCTCAATTAGTTTTAATATCATCTTTTAAACATTTTAATTAATTATTTAAAAATTCCATGCATTTATGCAATGTGTTTAAGGCCCATTAACTACTACCTTGCATCCCTTAAGGTATCTCTATCCTATCTTCTTTCCAACTTTATGTCCTCTTTTTTGTTGTTATTAATAACCTCATGATGAAACTTGATTATGTCCATACATACATGGTATGGAACCATTCATTAGAGAATGGCTATCATAGTAGCAGTTATGCCTGCAAAGTAGAGTGACTTTCCTTCTCTCAGTTGCCATCAACTGCATTAGCTTCTGCACTGAGAATGGGGTCCAAGAGGTTCATATTATTTCCATACTGCAATATTTTTGGCTGGGTTGATCTTGTAAAGACTTCGTGTATGGAGTCATAGCTTCTGTGACAAGATATACAATAACCCAGGTTATGTGCAGATATCCAAATTTCATATTCCTTAGCATTTACAATGTTCCTCAAACCTTGCATTGAAATAAATTGATATAAATGGCTTATCTATAGGTTAGTGTTCAAAGTTACTTGTATTTGGCTCTTTGATCAGCTCTGATTCTCTGACTTAACTACTACTCACTTTGAAAAAAAGATTTTTTGACTAAAGTTTAGAGTACAATAGATCTATGAGTATAAATATAAATATCCAGAAATCAGTTTGACAGCATGTCAACTTAACAAAGCAGTAATAGTTATGCGCCCCTCTTAGGACTATACTTTTACACATCATGGGATTTTACCAGGATTACAGTACTGGAAATAAAATTTTCTTCTGTAGATCAGGCCTCAGATCTAACAGAAAACATTCAGCTATCCCATAACTGTCATACCACTATTACACAAGTAGGCACATCTCTTTTGGTATGTTGACACTATAGCATGTTTGATCCAACAGTAGTTAAAACCATTAATGATTTTTCTCCCATAATAGCCAATATAACAGCATCTGGCACTTAGTAATCCAGGCACCAGGAAAAGATTTTATTTATATAATGTTTTCTTTCAGTTCATATATATTTTCTACTATTTTTTCTTGATGTTTTAATGGTTTTGCATAAAGGTCTAAGACTGCATTAGTAACTTCATATGGTTTGATGCTTGAAAGAATACTCACACTTCTGACATAAATACCCAATCACCATTATCCTTTTTTGAACACTATTATTTTCTAATACTAGAGTGTCTACAATCCCATCCTCAGGGATACCACGTAGGCATTACATGTTGTACATTGCTCCTCACAACAAGGACCGTTCATATTCTAATTCACATGAAAGACACCTTCTTGTGAAAAGCACTGTGCATAGAATTGCCTAGTGTGGCAGCTCCACGAAAATATTCCTTAATCCTTACAGTGTTTCTTCATATATTCATAAAGTCTTCTTTTTAACATGGATAGTAAGATTAATGCCAAGGAGCCATTAATAATCAACTACTACTGCCTTGTCTTTTTTATTCTTTCCTGAGTGAGTGTTTAGCATAGAAAGTTTCTGGTTAACTTAGGACAGAAAAATTGTACTTTTGTTCTTCCTCAAATGCAACCAGATGTTGAGTCATCATATTGTTTATAAAGTAGTTGTCGCTTTGTCATTAAAAGGAAGTTTATAATCACTCAAAGCCAGAAGACTACTCACTCAAATCTTCTTTATGCAAAAGTCCCACACTGGCTTCATTAATCTCCATAATTTGACCCATAAAGCACAGAATAATAAAAAAAAACCTGGAAACAGAGATATTGAGAACAGTGAGATGGTATCAGGATGAGTATGACAAATGTTTTCTTCCTTATTTAGGCATTGTAGTGAAAGAGCCCACATGAACTAAAAGAATTAGACAAAGCAGGCAATTCTCTTAGAAGGAAGCATGGCTACTTACTTAATTCTTCTTTGTTCTAGGTTCTTCATATTTTATTTGGCAAGTATCTATAATTTTGGCTATCAATTCAAAACAAGTTTAACATCTATTTTAAAAGAATAATTGAAAAGTCTTGTTGAGATATTTATAATTTTAACATAATTTGAATGATATTTGATTTTTACAAGTTAAAAAATTATAGGTACTAACAAGTGAGATTTGTTACCATAATAAAGCATGAAGTAATCATATTACTTACACATCTATTTTTGTAGGATTTGATTTCTTAGATATATATTTTTGATAGGATCTCATGTATTCCAGGTTGATGTCAAATTCCTTAAACTCCTGATCCTTATGCTTTCAAGTGTCAGGTCCCCAAATTGCAAACAAGTAATTCTGTCTTATAACTCTTTCCATATCTACATCAATAGGCCCTAAGAATTATATTCTTTGGTATTCTTCAGCAGCCAGATTAGCAACCCACAAAAATGTAATTAGTTCAGTGATTGTTTATGTTATTTTTTAATTTCTGTTAGTGAGTAGAATCGCTAGCTGTGGCTATGATAGTTTTATCAAGTACTATTCTGTGTTTCTGTGATCCATATCTCCATATTAGACAAGTTTAAACAGGCATTCAACTCCATAGTAACATATGTATGGCACATTAAGCTGTAAAATAAGAGCATATATGTGTTCATCCATGAAGAGTCATGATTTTTATTGTTTCATTCCTTAGCAAATCCTCAACTCCTGAGCAATAAAATAAGAATGATACCCATGCAGGACCTCTGAAGCAAAGAATATGATGATTTATGTTAGAAGTGAGAGAATAGACATTACTTTTTCTACTCACAGTCTGGAGTGAAGAAAAATCCCATTTGAGTCATCAAGAAAGTGTAGCAGTATAGGAAATCTTAGGAGTCTAAAAATGCCCATATACTGTTCTAAGTTCCTTGGTTTCCTGGATGCATGTTGACTATCTGTATAATCTAACATCTTTATTTCTGAGACACATGCTGCCAGTTGCCTGAACTTCCATCAGCAAACTGAACCTGGAAAATATTGAAGTAAATGCATGGACCAGTATCAAAATAAGGACAAGTGTAGCTTAAGATATGGAAAACTTATTCTGAGAATTCTTTTGAAAGGAGAAATTGAGAGGTTTAAATAGATATATACTAGAGGCATTAAATTTAAAATAAGAAGTAATGTAAAAGAAAACTTGTGATATAAAGTAGTTTACTATCAAGGGCACATTCAGATATTTCACATTTCCTAAGACAGAAAGACAGAAATGTAACAAAAGAGTACAATCTGATGTCTCCTTTGTCTTTGTCTATACCAGTATTTTAACCTGTGAAATGATTTTAATGAATAATGATAGATGTTGTATATTAAAAGCACACAAGAAAGAAATCTGAATGTGTTTTGACCTTAAGGGAAAAAGTGACAGTCCCTTGAATAAGAAAAAATTTTTTAGGAAAGCATACAGGTATAAATTTTTGTAGTTTGAAAAGTCATAAATGATGTCTGAATTATATAAAAATTAATGACTAAAATGTAAAAGAGAGTCTTAAATCTTGTCTTTCATGTGGTTAGTCCTTTTGTGGATTAAAACTCATAACAACTTGAAAATACAAAAAGTACTTTTCTTAGAAACCCTCAGATTTTGAAGCTGATCTCTCAAGAGGTATACAAGACAGTACTTGAAAATTTCCCAACATTGAATGTTGGAGGACGGGAGCCACTTGTTGGTTTCTGCCCCTCCCCCCCAGCTAACTTAGACCTGAAATAATCACAGAAACTGTATTATTTAAATCATTGTTCGGCAATTAGCTCTAACTTCTTATTGGCTAACTCTTACATCTTAATTTAACTCAATTTTATTAATATGTGTATTACCACGTGACAGTGGCTTATCAGCTAAAGTTCTAGAGTCTGTCTCCAGGGCCTCCATGTCTTCTCCCTGACTCCACCCTTTCTTCTCCCAGCATTCATCTTAGTTTTCCCCACCTAGCTTTGTTCTCCTATAGCTCTGCTATAGACCCAAAACAGTTCTTTATTCATTAATCAATAAAAGCAACACATAGACATAAGAACCTCCCACATCAATTGAATGTTCATTACCAATCTGTGAGTGAAACTCATTATCAATGCTACCACAAACGTTGTTCATGTTATACATTACACTACACAGAAAGGCGCTGTTCATTTATGTGCATAGAAGAACAATGCCTTACTGAGTGGGATACTGTACACAGCATCGTTGAAGGTAGCAACCTTATCACCTTAACATGGATACAAAGCAATTTAAACCTTCAGACAACTCTATTCCAAGAGAAATTCATTGTCTACATTTTCTTACATAGAATGTTATCCAAAATGTCCTTTGAGTTTAATAAAGAAAAATAAGTAGTTGGTTCTATGACTCAAGTAATGTATAGGTAACTATGCCTTTTTCTTTAGGGCCAGTATTGAGGTGGTAGATGTTGTGCAGTAGCTCACTCAAAGAAGTACCAATCATATCTTTTGATAAATGGGTGGTACATCCTGAAGTGAAACACCAAACATAGTATAACTGAAGGTGGTAACCATAGTCTATTCCTTCTGCCATTACATTTAATAATCTTAACCATACACTCATTCAACGAGTAATCAGAAGAATCTTCTCAAAAGATCTGTATGGCATTCATTCCTCTTACTTTTCTGTTACCACTCTTGTCTTTCTTCTCTCTCTTAGTCTTTCCTTGTCTTATTACCATTTGCTTGCTATCCATACAATAGCACAGAATTAGAACTGAAGAGAGAACAGGCATCACCATTTGTCTCTCTTTCTTGTAGATATACCATATCAGTTTTCATCACCCTGTTACTTTATGTATATCACTAAAGTCAGTTGTTGTAGAATGAGTCACTCAAGTCACTCATAACTGCATATTGCAGGATACATGAATTTCAGTAAGAATAGTGTTGTAAACAGTAATCTCAGAAAAAAGATTTACTTATACTACAATGTGAACATAGGCTTGATATCCTCTTGTCCAAGAGTGACCACAGCAACCAGGAAACTACAAATCAAAGATAACGATAAAAAGAGAAAAGGTAAACAATGAATATATGCAGATAAGTATGCAAGCAACAAAAATAATGCTCAAAACAATGCACTACAAAGAATAGAAAGTTTAAATATTATGCAAAACTTGAAATAAGACATTAATGCTCACTAATCAAAGTAGGAGTAAAAGAAACATACAAAATACAGTATATTCAATTACATCCCAAAAATTCAAGCAAGGAAAATAATAAAATAACAACAAAACTACATTGTTAATATAAGACAAAAACATTAAAAGGGTTTAGAAAATATCTCTACACATATAAATATGAGATTCTTAAATTAGTAAAAATAGCTTTATTTCATAGTAATCATAGACAAACCAAAAATGAACATCACAAGCGTTCTTATAGCCACCTGACACATATCAAGGCTAACTGGTCCTCACTGCACAGAGAAATGCTGAGGAGGTACAGAAAGAGTTAGGAGCCCAAGCCACAGGGCACTATGCTAACACAAGAAGGAAAGAAAAATTGAGCAGGCTCCCTTGTCTCACTTGCAACCTAAATTTCCCCCTTCTTTTGGTGACATAAAATAGGTGACTACATAACGACATGTAACAAAATGCACAACTATCAGCTGCTTTCCAAATATGTTGATACAGTTTTACAGGCTGGACTGAAAGGTAGCAGGTCAAAAATGTTTTTATTTATTAAAATACAGTTGAAATACCTCTACAGTGGGACAATAAAAAAGTAGATTCCACTCCCATAGTAATCCACTAAATGGATTGGCTAGAAATCTCAGCTCCCTATGGGCATGGAATGCACTCCTTCTAATGCCCTCTTCAGTGTTATTTACCTAAATTCAAACCTGTTGGAAAGTCAATGTAGAACAGCCAAGTCTTACTTAGAAAAAATTTTCATTGGCAGTTTGGAAAGGCTCTTCTCACATCGTTAAAAAAAAAAAAAAAAAAAAAAAGGTAAAATGAAAGCAGAACCAAAGAGAAGCTGTTCACAAAACATAGTCTCTGGGTTTTTTGTTTTTTTTTTTTTGTTTTTTTTTATATGACATTAGCTTGTTGAGAACATTTTCCCAACTTTACATTCTAGTTTTCTCTATTTTCAATTCTTCTGTCAACAAGTGCCTAAATAAACTTAGATTATAATTTAAAAATTTCGAAGGACAGTCTGGTCTACAAGAGCTAGTTCCAGGACAGGCTCCAAGCTACAGAGAAACTCTGTCTCAAAAATCCAAAAAAAAAAAAAAAAAAGAAAAGAAAAATTCCAAAATTACATAAATACATGTGAAACCAGTTGGTTGTAGGTTTTTTTTTTGAGAGTTAGTGCTTTTTATTTAAAGGAAAGGGAAGAGTGAACATCTGAAGATAGTAAATAGATAATATTTTTCCAAGCCTTTGGAATTTTGTGCATAATACTTAATTACTCAGTATTGATAAAAAAATATCTTAGAATGAACAAGGTAAGCTATATGAGTATGCTGCAGTTTTTTTACTGTGTTGTGTAAATGTTGATGTTTTTATTGCATATACCGTACATTATTTTTCTCTCCTAACTATGAGTTATTATGTCAGCCTCCTGTAAGCAGTACACTCTGTTTATATTTTCTTTTATATTTTTCAATAAACTCTACTTTTTTGTAGTATACTTTGAACATTTTCCTTTCCAGTGACTAGCAATAATTTTTCAACCACTTGTAACTTCATTTTATGTTTGTTTCTCTTTCCTTTGTTTCTTTTAATGTGCTTTCCTGTGTACTTCTGAATATATTTTATTACTTTACCTTAATTTATAGTTGCTTATCTATACAGTTGTAATATGGTTTTTTTTATTGCAAATGTTAAAATACATATCTTATCAGAGTCTATCAGTGTTAGTATGTTACAAATTACACTGAAATAAACAATCAACTACTTCAATTCTTTTATCCTGCCCACTTTCAAATATTGTTACTTGTTAGTTTTATATTTCTTACTTTATCATCAATTATTGTGTATAAACCTTACATAACAGTATTAGCTTACATGAGTGCATGCATCTATGTAACATTCCTGTTTTTCTACAATTCTTTCTTCCTTTCTGATGCTGTAAAATTTTTTGTTTTATTATTTATTTTTAGATTAAAGAACTTCCTTTCAGAAGTCCTTAACACTGCTATTGCTAATGAAAAGTACATTTTATATTGTGTCTAGCATATTTATATTATGATGACAGGAGAATCTGGACTTTACATCTTCTGTTTAAATAACTATTTCCCTAAAATTCAATTAACATGTAAATACTGGACTAATTGTGTGAGCTATAGTTTTAATGACAATTGAATCTTCATATTTTTCATGATGCTATCATGATCTGCTTATTTTAACTGATGCTGTCTGTCTTTCCTTTTGTTCTGAACTGTTGCAACATATTTAGACTAACAGGATGTCCTAGACTAAGCCATCTGGTACTTCCAGATGTGCTATGGATGTCTTTGACCTTCAGGGACAACAAAGATATCCTGATTAAGTACCACATTTGGGCCAGATTTTCTTATGGAAATATAGCCTAACAGTTTGCTGTCCCTTCATAAAGAACAGTAGTTTCACCTCTAAGTGTTTGTTGTAGATGTTCCCTTGCCAGTTTTTTTGTTTTTTTGTTTTTATTTTTTTTGTTCATTTGTTTTTCTGGCTGACTGACTTTGCCAGTGAAAGAAGGCTTCTTAAAATATTAGGGGAAAGTGAGTTGGTTAGAGTACTTCTTGTATAATGTTCCTACTTACATTTATCAAAATAAGGAGTTTATGATACACAATCTCAAATTCAACTCTTTCATTTCTATTAAAATATTTAAAAACTCACTTTGAAAACAATATTTTAAGAAACTCGATTTAAATTTCATGATAACTACAGAATGTTTGTGATTATGGAGCAGGTTATACCATCTCCATGCTACATATGTAGGGGATGTTTCTTTTAGCTCTCAGCTCTAAGCCATACCCATAAACTAATTAGGACTCAAGGAAATAGGGTAAACTAGTGATTCTTTGCTATAAGCTATAATCATAGCAGAAATAATGAATTTCTCAAGGTGCATTAGACACAGTTGATCTTTGCCTTAATATCAGAAAATATTCCAATGTAGGAAGGGAGAGGAATGATGACAGGGACATGGATAAATAAATCATTTGGAATCACACCAACCAGTACTCACCAGTCACAATCCCTCAAGATGATTTTTTTCCAACACATTGGTTCATAATGACTGGGTAAGCTGGTGTTCCATCTCTCCCAGATGGCATGAATTTTCTCATATTTATCTTTAGCCATTGCCATTGTAATTTCAAATGGTAGTACATCTAAGACATGAATCCTAAGAAACAAAATTATTAATAGAAATTGAATAAGACTGAAAGAAATGGAAATGTATTACATTTTGACACTGTTTCTGGGGGAAAAATCATAATCATATGATTTCAGTTGTCTCAAAATTGATCTCTAAGAAAAATGTGAATTCAGAGAGATGTTTTGCAAATAGTCATAAATCAATGTTAACTTCAAAAGTTAATTTCAGCAATAAATTTAAACTGCACAGAAGTTGATTGGGTACATAAATATAGCTCTACAAAATAATTTGGAATGTTAGTAATCTCTATTATATTAAAATATCAAATGAAAAAGCAAACAAAAAAACTGAACACAAGACTTTAGACAATTTTAAAATAAATGAATTTATTTAAAAGACAGATCCCAGAAAGAAAAACTATGTTCTAAAATAAACAACATTGAAATGTGTGGAAGGAAAGGCACATTTTGACTTTTTTTTAAAACGTGTGTATTAGAGTTTTCAGAGTGATGAATTTCCAAGAAAGTCAAAGTAGGAGTTAAAGCATTTATTTTGGCTTCTTATTTCAGAAGTTTCAGTACAGAGTCCTTGGCTCTATTGATTTTGTGGTGAGGCAGAGTACTATAGTGGCAAGGGGCTATACCAGACTATTCAGCTCATATTTGACAGGCAATATATGGTGGCTTGGACTGGGAATCAGGAAAACATATCTCCTAATAACATGCTCACAGTGGCCTACTTATTTCAATTATCTCTTCTTCTAAAATTTGTACCATGTCCCGCAATAATGCTACTTGCTGCAAATCACAATTCAACACATGGGCCTGTGGGGGATATTTCAATGTCAAACAAAATTACACACGTCCTTTACTCAAGAGTATACAAATTCTTGTAAAACCTTTGAGTGTGCCTTTCTCAGAGAACCTTCAATCCCCTAATCTTCCTTCTCAAGACTTAACATAAGAGCTAACCAAACTAACTGAAGTAGCCCAGGGATCTGAATATGGTACTTAGTTTAAGAAAAATAAAAGAGCTCTTTGAACACAACTAAATATATTCATGCCCGTGGCAATCAAATATTATGTCCTTTGTATGCTTTATTCTACTCAAAATGTAACAATCATGTGTTACTCTCTGAGTGTTATCCTGCAGAGCAGAATACTACACTCAAGTGAAGATGTAAATACTGCCTTAGTTAGTACACATTTAATATCCTGGCTTTGTAGTTTGAAAAATAATCTACTTTCCCCTTATCTCTTTCCCAGTTAAGAAACAAATTCATGAATATTTTCAAATTTATTTTGTCACTAAAATGAGTTCTTAATTTTATTTTAAAATTAACACTGAAGTATCAGGTTTCCTTATGATATTTCCATAAATTTCTTAGTTGGATCCCTTCCCACTCACTCTTTTCACCTATCCCCTGCCTTTATTTTTTTGTTTGACACCTTCTGCCCCATATTTCGCCTTCCTTTTACAAATCATGTATTCTATTACTCACATTACCTCCTTATGTAAAACATTGTTTTTTTTATTTTTTTTTACCTGATGGACCTTGTTATAGCTTACTAGTCTTTATATAAATAATGAATATAAAGGTTGAAACTAAGATCTGCATATGAAAGAGAACATATATTGATATTTTATTTTTGCCTTGGGTTCCTCACCTAATATACTATTTTCTAGTTCCATCCATTTCCCCATAAACAGTAAAGTTTTATTTAAGATGAGTTTTGTTTGTTAACCAATGTTAATATTGCCTAAGACTATTAATTACATCCTTCTTGTTCAAATGTGCACAGGCATTATCTAGGCAAAGGATTACAAATATCATAGATGAGAGAATTTTCCAGATCCTTCAAAATTTCTGTAGGTCTGAAATCTTTCTAAATGCAGTTAGGCCTATCCAACAAAGCAAAAATTAAATAGACAAACAAACAAATAAATAATAAAATTAGTGATTTGGTGGAGCTGAGTATATTCCATGAAGACAGCCATGTAACTTACCTCCTGGGCCAGCATGTATGGTTGTACATGTTGTGAATTACCTCACTCAAGAAAGTGCCAATCATAGTTTAGATTCCCTGATTGGCACTTTTGGAGTGGGGCACGTCACACACCAGAGTTCTATGTAGCATCTCTTCTCAAACCTTCTTTGGCCATGTTACTTCCATATAATCACCTCATGTTTCTAGTCCACATATGATTCCCCACAATTATACAAAAGATAGATTAAACATACCTCTATTGTTTTCCTTTTCATATCTCTGAAAATTAGTGTCATCTCACCTACTGTATGTTTGACTTGCAGGATCTTCTGGCTAATAAAATAGTCCTTTTTTCTTTATCCTTTCACTTGGTTAAGGTAGATCCTCACCATGTGTTAACCCTATTAAATTTCAAGTCATTAGGATCAATGTGTTTACATATGTTCTTTCCTCCAAAGTTGAAGAAAATATCTGTACCCACCACAATATTCAACTCAAACTTTCACTTCAAAGTTCCAAGCCTCTTTGTGGAAGGAAGAATTCTACTACATGGATCTCTATGTATATTCCCTGTATAAACTTTACCCCAACAGTTGAGAATATGTTTTATGTAACAAAAGAGATGTTACAGATTTAATTATTTGATGTAAAGTTAAATTACCTTGATGAAAATTGTCTTAACCAGGTAAAATTTTAAATGTTATTTATCTATTTTATATTACAACTGCAGTTTCCCCTCCCTCCTCTACTCCAAGTCCTTTCCCCTCTCACCCCTCTGTTCCCACCCTCCCAAATCCATTCCTCCCCTGTTTCTGTTCAGGAGAAAGCAGGTCTTCCATGGATATCAACAAAATATGGTATATCAAGTTGTGCACTAAGTATAAGCTCTTCCCCTTGTTTTAGGCTGGATGGGCAATCCAGTATGAGGAATGGGTTCGCAAAAGTCATCCAAAGCATTAGGAACAGGTACACTTTTTAAAATAGAATTTAGCAGACAGAGAAGTGAGCAGTCTCGAAGAAATGAACAAAGTCACATGGCAATGGATGTCAAGAGGACTCTAAGATCTGAAACAGTCTTATAGGTACAATAAGATAAATTTGATCAATTTTAGAAGAGACAGATAAGACAATGAGCAGATTACATCTCCACTTATAATTTCAACCTTGAACCCTAAGGTAAACACTCAGCTAAAGTATGAAAATCTCAAGACTCATGGGGATTGTGGTTCTGTAAAATGTGTACTATTTTAAGTTGGTTAAATTTGGAATAATTTTAAACAGAAAATAAAAATTATTTTGTCTTGTGTTTTGCAGATCTGTGTTATTGCCAAAACCACACATAAAAGAAAACAGTACTTGTTGTAAGAAATATCAATGGTTAGAAATGCAGTATTGAGAGTACAGGAACAGGAAAGGATAGAAAAATCCCTCCTTCTCCAAAGAAGAAAGAAAAATATAAGATGTTCCTGGGTTGATTTCTAAGAGATAACTAATGGCCTGTGAGCCTAGACCGGCAGAGCCAGTCCTCTTCATACTCTTGTAATTTTCACCCTTCATTTGAAGGTCTGATTGGAGAGACAATCTATTTCAAAGCTTTCTTTCTGAGTGCAGCTTCTGATATACTTATAGTTGAAGAGTAAGGTGGTAAATGAGTACTCACAGACAACAAGGAAAGAAAGATGCAAATATCCTAAGACTACATATATGTGCATGTGTATGTATGTATGTATCATATATTTTATTTATAATTATGTACATATATACATACAATAAACATATTTTAATATATATGTTTAAAGTGTGAAAAATAATCATAAACTGATAAGTTAAGAAAAATGGAAACATGCATTCTTACTGAATTTACTCACCGAGAACTGAAGAGATCAAGAACTCATGCATTTGATTTTACTGAATCTAAAATTTATTGTTCTAATTACTTCCACTAATCTGAAAATTCATTAAATTCTCATCCAAAAGAAATATGAATTCTAACTTATCCATAAAATGAGAAGATTCAAAATATTTAGTCACCCAACCACCTGGCTTAAAATTTGGATTCAACTTAGTATTGTTCCTTTGTACTTTATTCCTTTAAAATTTGTTTTTAGTTGAATATAATTATATCATTTTCATCCCCCTTCTTCTCTCCAAACCCATCCAGTTACCCTTCCTCAAACTTCTTCAACACCCCTACTTATTCTCAGGCTTGTAGTTTTATTTTCTTTAAACACACACAGCAGTATTCAGTCTACTTTGGCATGTATATGGTTTCAAGGTATATCAGTCCACTGAAAAACTAATAGAGGCTCATCCCTGGGAGAGACAAATTCTCACAGCAGTCATTAGTTGCCTGCGGTCCTTTGTATATGGGTGAGACTTCATGAAATTTTCGCTTTCCATTTTAATAATTTATATTGCCATTGTTCTAGTTGGCCATTTCTAGGAGACAGGCTTTCTGGTACAGCAGATTTTCTGGCATTCTGGCTCTTAAAAATATTTCAGCCTCTTTTCCTTCAGTGTTCTCTGTGCCTTTGAGGCAGAAGCTGTAATATAGGTGTATCCATTGATGTTGGGCTCCACACAATCTGCTGATCTCTGCATTGTACCCAGTTGTAGTATTCTGTGATTGTATACATCTGTACAGAGAAGCTTTTTTGATGAGGTGTCATAGCTATATTTACTTGTGGGCATAAGGATAGGATTTAGAATGTAGCAAGGCATTTTTCTAGCCCAGCAAAGTAGCATTGATAGATTATTTTAAAATCTATGACCTCACTAGTAAGAGAAGCTGGCTAGGTTTCCTGTGCTAGGCATGATTTCTCTCATGTTAAGTGGGCCGTAAATCTAATTATACAGCTGTTGATTGCCACCAACATGTGAGTTACAATTACTGCACATTCATGCATATCTTGTTATGTCAGTACTTGTCATGGCTCATAGGTTTTGGAGCTTGGTAAGACTATTTAATTGCTTTTCTCCCTTGGAGGCTTGCATACTATTTTCTGGAATCATGGAAGCTAGGAATATATTCACTTGCTGGAGAACATTTAAATTGTTTCCACTTCCTGAATATTGTAGATAGGGTAAAAATATGTATTGTTAATTTTTAAGCAAGTATCTATGGAATAGGATATTGAGTCTTTTGTACATATGCCAAGAAGTAGTACAGCTGGGTCATACAAGAAATTTACTCTTAGCTTTCTGAGAATTCTCCACATTATTTTCCATAGTGGCTGCACCAATTTGCATTTCTGCTAGCACTGAATGAGGGTTCCTCTTTCTCTACAATATTGCCAGCATTTGTTGTCAATTGTTATGCTGATCTTACTCATTTTTACTTGGGTGAGATGAAATCTCAAAGTTATTTTAATTTGCATTCCCCCATTTGCTAAGGAGTATAAACATTTTTGAGGTATTCCCTAGATATCAATATTTCTCCTATTTAGAATTCTCTGTTTAAATGGATAGCCCATATTTTAATTGAGTCACTTTTTTGTTTTTTTGAGACAGGGTTTCTCTGTGGCTTTGGAGCCTGTTCTACAACTAGCTCTTGTAGACCAGGCTGGCCTTGAACTCACACAGATCCACCTGCCTCTGCCTCCCGAGTGCTGGGATTAAAGGCGTGCGCCACCACCGCCCAGCAATTGAGTCATTTTTTATTGACTCTGTTTTTGTTCCTTTTGTATTCTGGATAGACAAAGCAATACTTAGCAAAAAGAAGAATACTAGAGGTATTACTATTCCAGACTTAAGATATAATAAAGGGCTATAGAAATAAAACAATATGGCACTGGACAAAAGCAAACATACAGACCAATGAAATAAACTAAAAGGTCCAAACATGAGCACTAGAAAACACAGCCATATTATATTTGACAAAGACACAGGAATCATACTCTGGAGAAAAGGTAGAATTTTCAACAAATGGTACTGACTAAATTGGATGTTCACATCAGAAAAATGAAATTAGACCCATATGTATCACCCTTTCCCAAAAGTAGACTCAAAGCCCTCTACTGGAGACATGAAAAACTAAAACTGCTAGAAGAAAACACAGACAGTGCTTTAGAACCATCTTTGTACACTGTAAATATGTACTATTTTCATTGGGTAATAAAGGGCTGACTGGCCTATAACTGGGCAGGAAGAGATTAGGTAGGAGAGTCAGACGAGGAGGACACTGGGAAGAAGAAGGGTGGAGTCTAACGAGTCATGAGCCAGAGCAGAAAGTAAAAAGCATGGAAAGTTTATACATGAGGCAAAACAAGCCTCACAGCAGCACATAGATTGATAGAAATATGGTGATTCAAGTTGTAATATGGTGTGGGAGGCCCTTCTGTCTGTGTGTTGAATAAAGAAACTGCTTCAGACCTATAGCAAAGCAGGAAAAGCTAGGGTGACTGCTGGGAAAAGGAAAGGCAGAGCCAGAGAGAAGCAATGGAGCCTCTGGAGACAGACGCTGATAATTTTAGCAGGCAAGCAACTGTCATGTGACAATACACAGATTAATAGAAAAGGGTTAAATGAATATGTAAGAGTTAGCCAATAAGAGGTTAGAGCTAATGGGCCAAGCAGTGATTTAAATAATAGTTTCTGTGTGATTATTTTGGGTCTAAGCTAGCTGGGTGGCTGGGAACTAACAAGCAGCTCTTCTCCTCCAACATTTAGGGCCGACTAGAGAGAAGACTAAGCTATGGGCCGAGCATTTATAGTTAATAAAAGTCTCTAAGTGATTATTTGGGAAGTGGCTGAGGGAACAGAGCTGACTGTGTTCCCGAAGAAAAACTGCTTACAAGGCATTACTGTAAAAGATCTATATAAGTGTCAGAAAGGAGATTTTAAACCAGATTCAAATTGCTAAGGAGTTAAGATCAGAAACTGGCAACTAGGATCACATCAAACTAAAAATGCTTCTATACAGCTTGGGAAAAAATCGAGTAAAGAAGAAATCCTCAGTATAAAGAGACTCTTAGCCAGCTACACATCTGTATTTTCTTCTCAATAGAGTAGAGAGGAAATTGTAAGTCTCATAAAGCTTTAATAACACTCTACTGCCCAGTGCCATTCCAAATTCTTTAGCTCCACATGTGGATCTAGATGCTTATCTAATTACTCAGAAAGAGGAACGGATATTTACTGAAATAAAAATAAATATAAACTAGATTTTGAAACTGAAGCTCATTGTTTGCTGTTAAGCCATTTCATTTCTCCATGGTTTTAATCTATGCTATCACTTCTCTCATGATACCTAATAATCTTTTGGTCTCACTGTCTTTTTGGAAAGAAGTCTTTCCTTTATTACCCCAACTCGTGCTATTAAATTATGCACAGTCAACTCTAACCCACAATCTTGTCCCTGGAACTTACCTTCATATTTTAGTAAATCATTGAGGGCTTGGGATCAAAATAGAGAAGGCTTGGACTTTCAACAATCGATTCCTATGGAGAAGGATCTACTCATGCACAAATATCCTTCACAGGAGGCAGGGTAGCTCTAAAAGTAAAATATTGTAGTACTAGTAACTAATATCCAAAGTAGGAATAACCTCACTGAAGGAAGTATGAAGGATAGCTTTGGTTAGAACATTTCCTCTCAAATTTATGCAGGATATCAAGGATAAATATATCTTCTGCATTGGAAAGGAAAAGAGGTAAAGACTGGATTTGCCTCAGATCCGAGCACTGGGATAACCACAGTAAGATTCAGCACCAGGTAGGTATCCACAGGCCTTGTCAGCTACCTTTCAGGTTCTTTAGATGGTAAGGCTCCACTAAAGCCAAACTGAACCTATATTCTCAGCTTTCAGAACTGCCCAGAAGATTTCCAAATTTACCTGACCATTACCTGTGCATTCCAGGAGGTCCAGACTTCAGGTTGTCCCAGGAGATGGTCAATATCCCTCATATCAAACAACAAGCTTACACTCACATATATAAATCTTATACATAATCCGTATCACTATAATATGTATAGAATTCAAATTCATCTTAACTACTATGCCTTTAATCTCTTCCAGACTTAAAGTTAGGCCTGCTCATCAGAACCTAGAGATGGAAGGACTCTAATACATCCAAGCTCTAAGATTATTACCACTGATCGAGTTTTCAAGGCTACCTCTCATAATAGCTCATAGTTCATATTTATTGTAGATATGGAGATAAATAAAAACCACAGTGACATAAATCTATATAATTATTATAAATGTTAATATATGACCCAAACAAAAATTGGTATTACAAGTTGTTTTCTATTTCTTTTAAATTGACAGTTAAACTTGTAAATTCCATTAACGTTTGGTAGTTTATAACTTGTACACACACACATATCTTTACTCAAAATTTCAATTAACTTGTACTCTACTGAGTGATTACATAACAAAGTAATTAATTCCAATCATGTACTTAAAATTATTTCTCTCCTTACTCCGTGTTTCCATCTCTTGTTTCACTTTCATCACAGTATTAGGAACAGATTCTGCAAAGACAGCAAAAGAAAAAGCAAACATGTATCAAAATAAATAAAAAGAAAAGAATAACAAAATAATTCAAAGATTACCTACAATTTTCTGTATGCTATCAACTACTCATATATTATTAGCTCATAAAGGAGTCAAAAATAGTTCCAAAAGAACGAAAATTTATGCTGATATATGAGATGTGTTAAATAGATTTGAAAATTAGTGGTGGGACTAGGTTCTGTGAAAGAAAAAGAACCTATAGAAGTACAAAGATTCCAGACATAGGCTTTGTACACATGTAATTCTACTACCTAAGAACCTGGATCAGGTTAGTACTTGTGGTACATACTAAGACACTGTGTCATAAATAAAACAGCAGCAATAAAATCTTTCACAATCATACAACTTGATTAAATGGTAAAAATACACCCATAAGCATATGTAACAATGGTCATCTCATTCTATTTTCATTTCATTACAAAGTTAGTCTTTCATCACACTGGCAAAAACCCCTTGCTACACAGGAAGTAGAAAGAAACAGGGAATTCAAGGGTCACATATACAATTCAAAAAGTAGTGTTCCACTATATCTAACTACACACTGAGAAAAGAAAAAATATATGATTTTCATTGAATTCAAACATTATTTCAAATAAGCACTTTCTTGACTCATAAAATATCAGGGATGGATTCTTTAGATGGCTCAACAGTTAAGAGCACTTCTTCTTGCTCTTGAAGCGGATCCACATTTAATCTCCAACACTGACAAAGGTAGACCCTCAAACATCTGGAATTCTAGCTCTGGAGGAAGATCTGATGCTGCTTTCTAGATTATGTGGGCAAGTGCAAAAATTGGAACAAATACGCATACATACACATAAAAATAAATCTTTAAAGAAATAGTAAAAGAAAATACCAAGGAGGGAAAATATACTGGGTTTATTCTGAGAGGTTTGCTGTAATTGAAAAAGAACTAGGGATCTTTGGAAAAATGAAGCCACTAAAAAAGCAGTAATAGTATGTTATGGTGACTTACACCTAGAATCACACTACTTCAGAAATGTAGTCAGAAAGAATAAAATTACTGTTAGCTTGTGCTGCTATGCTAGATTCCTCAAAAATAAATAACAATAAATAAATAAATAACAAATAAAATAATGACAGCAATAAGTTAACAGATTTCAGCCAAGGAAACAGTTTGGGCTAAATTAATTGTAATTGTTCACAGAGGTGCTCATAAATGTGTTAAAATCTATTCTCTCTTGTTTTCTAAAACACTGCAGTTGTGCTTATGAACTTCAGGAAAAACTCTGAAAGTCCTTTTAATTCCTCATATTTGTTCCCAAGAAGTTATAAGAGAGTTCTTGATGTACACTAGGAAGAAGAGTAGTGATTATACACATGGGCAGAGATGGGAGGAGATATATGTGTCCTCTACAGGAACCCTCTTTTTCCATGCAGTTAAGCAAAAATACTCACAGTGTCACTGTACATGCCATACATGTTATGTGTTACTCCACTACAGAGATGTCAATCACATTTAATTATGCATGATTGCCATACCCTGGAGTAATGTACCACACACAGCTTGTCACAATCAACACAACATTTTCTCTGAAAATGACAGGATTGGGAAAATTAAATCAATAAACCACAGACTGAGAGAAAATATATGTAAACCACATTTCCATGAAGTAAATTGTAACTAGTATAATGTGCCTTAAAAATTCCACTGTGAGAAATCTGGGAATTTAATAAATTTGGCAAAAATATAGTACTTTATAACAGAAGATTGTGATTGTCTAGCTAATGAATACATTAATATTTTCAGCACCATTAGTCAAGACTTCCAGCACAGTCAGGTGTGGTAGTATACACTTTTAATCCTGCCATGTAGGAGGCAGAGGAAGGCTGACCTCTGTGAATTCTAGGCCAGCCTGGTCTACGCAATGACTTACAGGACAGTCAAGACTACATAGAGCATACATGTATCCATTCCAGTTTTCATCAGGGAGACTTCACCCAGTAATTGATGGAAACAGATGTAGAGACCCACAGTCAAACATCAAGGCTAGCTCAGGGAATCCTGTTGAAGAGAAGGAAGGACCATAGGTGCTACAAGGGTCAAGGAAAACCCAGGCAAAACCCCAGAAAAACTAACCTAACCTTGGTTTATAGGAGTTCAGAGTCTGGAATGACGACCAAAGAGTCTGCATGGGACTGACCTAGGTAGGCTTTCTGCATGTATGTGACAGATGTATAGCTTCGTCTGCTTGTGGAAACCCTAGCAGTGGGAGCAGAGGCTGTCCCTAATGTTTTGGCTCGCTTTTGGGAACCTATTTCTTATACTGGATTGCCGTTGCCAGGCTTAATAAAAGAGAAGGAGCTAAGTCCTACCTCAGCTTCACGTGTCATGCTTTGGTGATACCCTTCCTGACAAGATATGGAGGAGAAGTAAATTGGAGATGGGCAGAGGGAGGTGGGGATGGGAAGACAGGAAGGAGGGGAAATTGCAGTCAGACTGTAAAATAAATAAATCTAATTAATAAAAGATAATAGAATAAAACAAACAAAAATCATGCACAAAACAAAAGATATGCTACTTTTAGATAGCAACAAATTTACAACAATGTGAAGTTTTATAGGAATTATTTACAAATTCTATAAAATTTTTAAATTATTCACACTCAATGAACTACTTAAAAGACTATATCTAGACCTGTGGGAAAAAGTCTTAATTAACAAGAGAAAAATGAAAGAACTGATAAGCTGGGGCAAATTTTGAGGAGGTCTGAAGTAGAAGCCTTTAAAGAAGTGAGATAAACTAATAGAAAAAAAGGGGTTCAAAGATTTAAGGAATGGTGTAGGAAACTTTTCAACAAAAGAATCAATGGTGAATATTAATACTCCACAAGTAATTTGGACCATTGTGGTCAAACGGAAAGTCTCACTCTTGTTTCTGTTACTTGACTTGCAAAAGGTGTATAAATCTGAATAAAAGCAATTTTGTTGCTGTTATATGATTTTCACTTGCTATGATTTACTCTGAAAATTTATGCAAGCAAATATTTTGAGGAAGATGGTAAATGAGTAGCATACTTGCCCCACAAGTAAAATTTCATGTGCATGTAACAAGGCATACTTAAAAGCATCACATTGTAGTCTATGTTTTATGTCACTTCACTTAAAGATGTGTGGTTCCATTTCAGTTACATTGCCTGAAATAAGGTAACACATATGCTGTATCTAAAGATTGCAGTGATGGCTACATACCCACTCCTGAACTTTTAAAACAGTCACTGTATTTGTTCATGTCTGTAATCATTGACGTTTGTTCAGAAGACTTGCATAAAACCTTAACTGCTCTCCACCATCTATTTCTGCCCTAGTGTTATTAGTGTTTTGGTGTTTCGAATGGAAATTTGAACAGTTAATAAACATTGGATCTTCCTTCTTAGATTGTACACCTGATGGAATAATTATATATATACAATATATATAATATTATATATTATATATAATACAAACACACACATATATATGTATACACACACACACACACACATATATATATATATATATTTCTTTTCCTGCTATTATAAGAAAATATTAAAGGGAAGTGTGAATTCCACAATCCCAACTCCAACAATGAGAATATATATTAGTCACAAGCAAGCTGAGTCTGTTTTCTCAAAAATCTAAAGACTTCTATCTGAAGTAAATATAAGTCCTTGAACCAGAGACTAAGCATTGAAAGTACACATGATATCAAGAAAGCAAAGAGAGAAAATAACTAGTGATTGCTGAAATGAAAATCATGGACATCTATTTTCTTCCTCATACTCTGGACACATGGAGGTAGGGAAGGGAAAGGGACACACACACAGGCCCACTCAGAGAGAGAGAGACAGAAATACAGACAGAGCCAGCGAGATCAAGAACTAGAGGATGAGTGAGAGAGCAAAAAAGTGATAAAGAAGGAAGGAGACAGCTGAGTTTTTTTTGGCATGCTTTTGCATTTTTCATGAACCATACATAAGACCAGGTATCAGTCAAAGTTAACTTTCAAGCAATATCTGCTTTGTCTCAGTGTTGTTCCTTATCAGTCTGTTCTCTCTCTTTTCTCATTCATGTTTACCTGCAAGATATCTTGATAAGAGATTTTCTATTAAAATGTCCCAACATGTTATCAGATATTGTATCCTACTTAATATCTCTTCATTTTAATATTTAGTATTACACTTAGATATTATATAAGATAATATGCAGTATATAAACAATAAAATAATAAAATATGTATACTTTCATTATGAGGAGCAAGTGATGTACATTCAACTTCTCATGGCATCCTACTAAAAATAAACTGACAAATATAAACATTGATTCATATTGCTACTTTGAAGTAGTGTGCATTAGAAGTGCAGCTCCCCTCACTTTAGCTCCAAAGGCATCATCCAAAAAAGTAGAGCACAAACTGGGAGATAAATCAGGGAACAGTTTAATTGCCTCCTAAAGGGAAGAGAAAAAGTAAACATTTCCGGAGCTGGCCCAAGGAGTAAATGTGAAAATTAATCCATGAAATAAAATTTCAGGATTGATTCTTCTCTATTATATTACTGGTGAATGTTATATGTCTCTCTGTAAACTTTCCTTAAATGATTTTATCTGAAAAGATGACAAAATGAGGAACATAATAAAACCAAACACAAATGTCACATGTATTGAGTAGAAAATAAATTTCACATGTTTTGTTTCTACTTCAGTTTTAATGTTTAGGCATAACCCAAGGGAACTTTATAATCTTTAATTTTTATGTTTATAACCATGGAAAGGCCTCATATGAGTTCACTATGTACATTCTAATATAAGATGTGTCATCTAACTTCCCATCTCTTCCATCTAATAAGCATTGAGTGAGCTTCCCGATGGGAAATAGCCATTTCAACTACTGTAGGAGTTAAGAAGTATCTACAGATTAATCATCTAAATTAATTTATGGCAATCTTAGTTTCTAGTCTTATTTGATCCAATTTTTATTCTGACTCAAACTATTTTGAATGTATTTGTTCTAATCTTCCAATTGATTCTACTTTTGTGAAATATGAAATTAAATAATGATAATTAAGAGCTTCCATATTAAGTGTATGGTGCTAGGAGTAATTAAGAAAGAATACATATTAGGAAATTACTAGCATCGCTAAAACTCAAATGCTGGTTTAATCTCTGAATACTGACATTTCTCTCACACATAAATAGTGTAATGACTCAATAGCTGAGGAAAATTATAAACTCATTCATAAATTGCAAAAACAGAAATTTCTTCTATAAACTTTATGTCCTAGCCTTTAAAAACGCTGATCCTATGGGGAGTTTTCTGGCAAAAAAGTAAAAGACAGAGATTGAAGTTAGTTACCTCAAAATCTCATGAATTTTCATTTTAGTTACTAATTCTTTAGCGAATTGTAGATTAGAGATCACAGATTTCTTATCACAGTGGGAGCAGGGGTGCAAATTTTCGTTTTCTAAATGCAGTCTTTTAAAATGCAGCCTTTTGGTAACTCAAGTCTTTTAACATCAATACCATTATGTGTTAATTGTTTAAGGTTAAAGGTGGTTACTTTAGTTTTGAATTCCTACATAGAATCCAAATTGAAGTAGAAAAATAAATCTACTAAAGATGGTACATTGCAAACCTATATAGTTGTGCTTATGTGTGTATGTATGCTTGTATGAAAAGGCATGTGTAGAATACTTGATGCACTTATATGTATTTGAATATGATCCCATTTTTAGTTTCATAAATGAATAATGAAGCTATGATTAAAAATTTATATGCATGTGAACAAACATTATATATTGTTATATTTTATTTAAATTTGCATTACAAAAATAATAAATAAACTTTAAAATCAAAGATATCACTTGGTAAAAAAGTACACACATATATTATTGATACAAGGCATAAGTGAGAGTAAATATAAAATATGAACCTAAAATTGTTGATATCATATGTATCCTCTGAAGTTCTACATTCAATTACTTAAATGAAGTTGTAAGAAATAAACTGAAACCTAAAAGTAAGTAGATTTATATTTAAATTTGTATTTAAACATGGAATCAAATTCTATTGTTATAGTGGTGGATCCATTATAATAAAGTCAACTAATATACATATATTATGTTTGCAGTTAGGCCACAGTTAAGGAATTACCAGTGGCATATAATATTTTAAAAATTATAATAATGAAATGAACAAGTTTACTGAATTATACTGTAAAACTATATGAAAATAATGTCAGGGTAGCTATGATGAACTAAATACAACATTTGGTGTGTTACCTTTTTTGTTAACAGACCAGAAAATATTTTGGTAATTGCTAAACTATAGTGACGCATAAGAAATGAAAAATCAGACAAAGCAGTGCCTACCATGTTAGGCATTATTGTTTTATCTATGTATACATACTATAAAATATAGAGAGAATATCTTATAATTTCATTTGAAAATTATCATGGTATCCTTTAAAATTAGTTTGATGAGTTTGACAAAGCTTTATTGCAATCTGTGCCTTACAACAATTGAACATATAATGTAGAATCTTGGAAACATAAATCCTGCTATAACATTGTCTAGAATTTATTAATTCTCTAGAAAAATAGGGAAGGCCATTTGCCATAGCACTGAAAAATGAAAAATATTTACCAACTATGTAACAGATCAAATTATGTTTGTATATTTTTATTGTATATTTTCCTAGTAATAATGAAATTTCCTATCTTTATATTGGGAATGCAAAAATATCATGTCCATATTACATAAACGCTAAATATTCATATACTGTTAATCTCCTTTAATCACAATCAGTGACTTAATAACCCTCAGAAAGAATCTATTAAATTAAAATTAGTGGCATTTATGAGTATATACATAAAGATGGTAGAGCATGCAATTTTTCTTACTGTTTATTCAACTTTGAATTCATTGGCTGAAGTAAAATGCAAAAATCAAAGACTTTAATGTAAACTTAATATAAATCTATAATTATAAAAATAAGCTTATGAAAAACATATATCCACCAAAGACTAATGAATATAATTTTTGAATAAATTTAGTCAAGGTACTTTAAGAAGTATTCATATGTTATGAGGCAAGTAGCTAAAATTAAAATACAAAAATACAGTCTTCTCAAAATGGTGTATAATCAAGAGATTATAATTATTATTTATATTTTAGTTTCATCAAATTAGTTCAATCAAATTTGCATTATGCCATCTTTTTCCTGAAATATCTTTGTGCAAGATGTAATTCTCATGACTAAATAAGCTCAGTTTGGATTATTTTTGTATTACTAGTATTTACCAATTCAGTGTCATAGATTAGCAGTCAACAAATGTGTATTACAGAAACAAATGAATGAATGTTCTATAAAATTGTTGAAAATTTGGAATAAAACTAGATACTTCAGGTTTTCAAAATTATAAAAGAAAGTGTTAATTAAACAAGAGCAAAAAGTGGAATACCTTTGATGTTTTGGTTGTTTTGTTTTGATCTTTGTCTGAGATTTTTGTTTTCAGTAATTGGAATACGGCCTTTTACTCTTGAAGCAAGCTCTTTATAACTAAATTATGCCCCTATTTTACTTTTCATCTGGAGACAAAAATCTCACTATATTCACCAGGTTGGCCTTGATCCCACTCTGTAACACTTAAAAACTTCTAATTTGTGATTCTTCTGCCTTATCCTCCCATGTAAGTGGTAATATATATTCCTGCACTATAAATTCCAAGCAGAAATGGCACACCATTATAACATGGGCTACTTGTACTTCATAATAAAATACTAAAGTTAGTTATAGAATACACTGAATACTTTGTCATAAGATTAAAGGGAAGTTACATTATTTTTTACTATTTTTGTTGATAAATTTAGATGAGGCTATGGAATGCTAATACACATGCATTTAATGATTTATTGCTACTATAGAGACACAGGCAACATAAGAAAACTAAAGAATCCAAATGTAAGGAAAAATAAAATTCAGAAATCCTTCAACATTTACTATCTAGGAAAGTTTGGGTGAATTAATTCCACTATGAAAATTCCTTCTGAGTATAACCTACCAGCCTTGTGATTGACATGTTAATTGAAGAATTAAGTTCCTACAAACCTAACACCAATATTACATTGAAAGCCATATAATTCATAAATGTAATCATGCCTCAAAGTCACATGTTCCAACATATAAGGCCAAGTGAATCTTAATGGTTGTCATTCTGCCTTCTCATTTTTATTTTTCTAATTACTTATGTATCTAATAATTGCTATCATTTTTTCTAAACAATTTTTTCTTCCATATCTTTTCCTAGATTAAAATCATCTGTGTCCAATTTCACATTATCAGATACTGCTTCCTCAATTCTATGATAACTAAGATCTGTCTTTCCTAAAAAGAATTCCCTAATCCCTATATCTTTATTGAAGGAAACTACACCTCATTTATCATTACAATGTATTTTATGTGTATTCCAGTCTATGACATTTTCACAGGCAACCCCTGTGAAAGTGTCAATCAATCACCTCAAAGGGTTGTGACCCACTGGTTGAGAACTACTGTTTAAGATGATGTTTTCACAAGCTTACACACTCTTATGTTGCTCAGACTTCATCTTTCTTACCTTAAAGAATTAGTATGATCTGAACGAAAAGGACAAGGACTAGAATAGTAAATGAGCATAAAGGAAACTGTAAAAAGTCCTGTAAATAAGGCTATTTTTACTGAACAGGAAAGTACCATAAATTACCACATGGTACATTCTTTTATCATTGGAAGTGGGAATCAATATCATTTAGTATTTAAAATTGAGTATAACATATCTTACAAAATCCAAATGCCTATCATTTCATGAAGACTTGAAATAGTAATACGAATTACTTAGAGATACCTTGTTTGCAGGACCTGCCATGCTGTAAACTTCATTCTCCTTGATTTGGTGTCTCTCAAAAGACACAGATTTTTTTATCGGCAAAATTTCTGTTCTAAGTATAAATTGTCCTTAATGCAGTATGCCATAAACTTGATTCTGGAAGAAAATATAGATATCATTGTTATTGCTTCTTTCCTTTTATGATTTCACTCATCTTTTTATTCACTGTTTTCTTTCATTTTGTGTCAAATACTTGCTGAGCATCTACTGTGTATAAGCATTTCTACAAGTTCTCATTCATATTCTATGTCACCCAACTAAATGCTTCTTTGAGGTTGATTCTCTAGGGTTTACACACATGTTAATTAATATGTCATACCCACATCTCCTATCATACTTCAAAGCTATAAGTGAAACAACCATGTGTGTTCATGTCTTTGTCTAGGATACCAATAAACATGAATGTGGCATCTGAATTACAAGATTTTTTCTTGCTTCCTAAAGAAAAAAATTATGCCGAGAAATGTTATATAACAAGTAACTGCATGTTGTTACTCACCAACAACTTACAAGAAATTCAGAAATTTTGTTTAATCAGTTATATAGAACAGAGTTCCATAAACAACTATGTGAGCTCAGGAAGATATTGAACATCTTAGAGATCAGATAACAGGTTGTGACTACAAAACTGATGTAAATGAGAATTTGATTCAAACTCAGAATAAAAGTTATGCTGGTTATCATTGGAAATGTGTCCATGCTGATGACTTTGTCAAATGCTGAATCTAAGAAGGATAGACAGGGAAAGTTTCCCCCTAAATGTATTCAGGTTGTGGTTTGTACATTATCACATACTTTAAAACAGATTTACTGTGAGTCTCATAATTAAGTGCATACATATGATTGTTTTTCAATTGCTATATTATTAGGAAAATGATCAAGAAAATGCTTGTGAAGGTTCTGGGTTGAGTAGCTAGCTAGAATGGTAAACATTAGAAAAATTGGAAAAGAAGTTGAAGAAATCTCGGATGTTCTATCCTGTAATTCTAGAGGCAGTAGACAACAGAATTATGTATAACACTCCTTCACTTAAACAGGACTATCTTGGGATTCTAACATTCTGTCAAAATGGTCTATGGCCAAAAAGCCACAATTCAAACTTTTTTGTTTTTGTTTTTGGAGACAGGGTTTCTCCATAGCTTTGTAGCCTGTCCTAGAACTTGCTCTTGTAGACCAGGCTGGCCTCAAACTCATAGAGATTCACCTGCCTCTGCCGCCCGAGTGCTGGGATGAAATGCATGCACCACGGCTACCCAGCTCAAACTTTTCTTTATTGCACTAATACTAGCATAGAACTTTATGGCATATAAAAGAAACTGGCTTTGCAAGAACACAAAAGAGAATGTTACATATTAATGACAGATTCCATCAAGATTTCAAAAGAAAACCTTGGAATTCTGGATGCAAGCTTAATGGGAACATGGGATTGAGGTTGCCTGGAACACCTAAGTTAAAAAAACAGCAGAGTGAAACGCTAGCAAAAAAAATCTTGAGTTGATAAACACGTTAATAACAACAAAGAGATGGGACAAATTCGTATGTATGCTCCTTCCTAAGTTAGTGTACCCAGAACTCTAGCTTGCAATTGTTTGGTTTTGAACTTAATGTTATAATGTTTGTATTCATTACTCCTCCCTTTTGTAAAGCAGATATTTATTCTATGTATATCCAATCATTTAAACTTGAAAGTAGGCTATTTTTAGTTTCATAAATGATTATAATTAAACAGTTTATCTTAATCTCAGAGGTAACTTTTGGTTTAGAATTTTGAGTAACTTTGGGATACTTAAGAATTTGGATTATTATGGATTCAGTTAATCATTATTTTTACAGTTAAATGATTATGGAATCTGTTGTTTAAATTTGTGAATTTTATGTTATTTAATCTTCAAACATTAATCTTCTAGAAGCAAGAACTTTATTTTTGTGGTAGAGAGGTACAATTGATTCTTTAAGAGGTAGAGGCTACTAGAAGATTCAGAAGCTTTTTGGGTTGTGAATTTGGAAAAGATTCTTTTGCACACTAGTTTCTCTGACTACCCGCGTTAATATGAGGTCTATTCTAACATGCACTAACACCATCATAAAACTACTATCATAAAGTTCTCACCAGAGCAAAATCAATGCTTATAACTTTCCCTTGAAAACTTCAGAACTATAAAATCACTGCTTGGCAAAGTTATTGAGACTTGAACATTTTATTGTAACATGTGAAATGGACTAACTGACACCCAGGAAAATCTTAGAAAAGAAATGTGTCATGTTTAATCCAAAGTTATATTAATTACATATAGTAATAAATAAATGATGTACCCACAAATCTTAGTTTCTTCATTGGTTTGATGATAGTCTAGCTTACTTTAAATATACGTGTTCAAAAATTTTATACCTCAAAAATCTTCTATCTTCTAGAAAAAAACTCTAAATTAATGTTAATTGTATTACCATTTATTTTTTCCTAAGGGTCTATAATTGTATTGCTTTACAACATCCTGTAAAAAACCTATGGATAGTTCTGAAACTGTTGCCAGTTAGATTTAGTTCAGGTTTGTAAGTCTGATTTGTTATTCCAAATTAACTTAACATAATCTACCACAAAAACAATAAATATCATCTAAAAATGGAAGAAAAACAATTGAAAATAACCACCATGCATTCATGATGTCTCCCATCGATTTATGACTGGAGGGGAACCTTATACCTGTCAGTATACTTAATTGTGAGAAACTGGATATAACACTGTTGTAATTAGGGGGAGAGGTGTGGGTTGTTTGTTCCCAGCTCCCAGCCGCCGGCCCGCTCAGCCACTGGTTGCTTGCTTATGCCTGAAATAACACATGAGGACGGTATTCATTTAAACTCTGCCTTGCCCATTATCTCTAGCCTCTTCCCGGCTAGCCCTCACCTCATAAACTAACCCATTATAAAAGTCTGTATGTCACCACGAGGTGGGTGACTTAACGGATGGTCCTAAGGTACTTCCTTCTGCTACTTCCTCGTGGCGACTGGCTCACTTCCTTTCTTCTCCTCTCAGAACTTCCATTCTGTCTACTCTGCCCACCTAAGGGCTGACCCATCTTATAAGCCAGGCAGCTCTTTATTCAACCAATAAGAGTAATACAAAATACAGGAGAACACTCCCACATCATAACACATTTCAAACTTGAAGACAATGATGTAAAATGTTATTGCAGCTGTTAATTGATATATTAATTTTCAGCAGTGAAATTAGATTGGAAAAATAATAGGAAGCATACACACTGGAAAGGAATAAATAAAACAATATCTACTTGAGGAAGACATAATTATCAACATAAAAAGTTAAAGAAATCTACAAAAACACTTTTCTAATCCTAAAAATACAAGTTCAGTATAATTCATAGAAATGGAAATGAAATTAATAATATGATTATATTCTACAGCGATGCTTAGAAAAAATGAACAAAATCTTGATGATAAAAATACATTGTGAATTAAAGAATTAAGAGCGAAATTCTGTGTTTACAGATCAGAAGGCAATTTCATAAAGATTCACCTAATTATATTTAAAGGCTCAACTCAATGTGATTCCTACTAAAATTAAAACAAAGTTTCTTTAGGTCCTTCTAAATTGAATGCAGAAAAGGGCAAGGGCACCAATAGCTAAAGAAAATCTCCTGAAGAAGAATAACATAAGGACAAACAAGTCAAATTCATATATTAAAATTTACTGTTTCACTAAAGTAATCAAGATAGACTATGTTATTACCAGAAAGGTAGTCATTTAGATTAATGGAACTTAATAAAGTTTTGATAAACAGACCTCACAAACATACACTACACATTTTGAGATGCTTACACGAATTGTTCAACCAAGACATACTAGTGTTTTCAACAAATGTACCTGAGCAACTGCCTATTCATAATTAAGCACAAAATCAATTCCCATCCCAGTCACTGAACTCAGCATGGATCATGATAATAAATGTAAAACTTTGTAACAACAACAACAACAAAAATGGCTTAGGATAAGACAGTCAAAATATGTATTATTTTCATTTTAAAATAGATCTGGGAATTGTGGAAGCCATGCTATTGCTCCAGACATATGGAGATAAATAATACAAATTTTCAGAAAATAGATTACGCTAATGATTGGTTACATGAGAGATATTTTAAAAGTTTTAGCATTTGGTGACAATAGTATTAATAATTTTGAGTGTGGAAAGATATAGTATGCTGAGATAAAATGATGATTGATCACACTGACAAACACTAGAGTTCAGTTTTTATTTTGAATTTAACTTCTTCATGAAAAGAGGTCTATTAATGAGTAGGAGCAACTAGAGGCAAAAACGTGTAGCATCTAAGCTTTGTCAGTTTTCTTTCTTCTAGTTATGTGATTTGTGATCTTTGATTTGAACATCCTTCACCCCAGCTAGAGAGTTTTCTTGAACTATCATGCATGTAAGCAAGGCTTAGCCGATCAGGGCTGTCTACAGCACTGACAGTTTTACAGAATTTTAAATAAATCTACAAAGAGAAAATACACTCTGGGTTTAGTATAAATGACAATGAAATAACCAGACCTGTTTCCTATGACTGGCTTTTAAGGCTGTTTGATCAAAGTTGAAGCAAAGTTTAAAGAGAATTACCCTCGGAGTGTAGGAGGAGGTCCCATATGAATATACAGACACAATCAAAGCACTGGTGTAATTATTTTGATCATTGCTGTTTCAAACCATCATAATGCAAGGCTTTACAGCACAGAAAACTAATATTCTCCCTTTGAAGATAAAGTTTCACCTATGTTATTTTAGTTTACCTATTAAAAAATTTAATAGAAACTCAAATACAGAGTTTACCTAGTGACAAATGTGCATAGTTTGAACTAGGTTATTGTTAGAGACTTTAGTATAGCTATTTTGTCATAACAGTGATAATAATCTTTGCCATCCCAAATGCAGAGCTAGTAATATTTAATAAGGCTTCACATTTTTATGACCTGCAACCAAAACTACTCATACTACAATGTAATAATGTTAATGGTAATTATAGTTTCTTAATCACTACTTGTCCTGTTCCAGACTTTATGAATGCAGTATTTATATTAACAGTTTATATCCATTGTGAAAATGATAATCAAGATGAAATGAAAAATATAATTGAAGGACCTAATTTTAAGAGGATGAAATAGATTTTCTTTTAAAAGGAGCATGGAAGAATGAGAAGCCATAGAATCACAAGTGGAGGAAGAGTATAGAATTCTAAGCCAAACATACAGGAATCATAAAGATATAGAAGCCACTTACTGAGTTTAAGGAATCCATCTAAAAATTGTAAATATTGTAACATCTGTGAGTTTTATTATTATATGATCAAAATCTTTAGGAGCCTAATCTTTGCATTTTGTATAAAATAAATTCCATACCTGTTTCCTGAGTTTACTTTGTAGATTAGATCTGCAGGGACACTACCAAGGTTCCTTAAAACATGCAAGTGAGAAAAGATCATGGTGGCAGTAGAGTTACCAAAGAATTGTCAGGTTCTAGTTATATTGACTATAGTTAAATGAGACTTGATTCTTTGATGTAGAATACACTCATAGAGTGGGAACAGTGTGGATCTAGAATTATCTTTTTTATTATTTGAGAATTTCAAGTATACATGTTAAGTTCTGATCGTATCCACTCCCCATCCCTTCTTGACCCACTTCTCCCTATACCACTAACTTCTATTCTCTCCTGATTTCCTGTGTTCTTTATTTTTGAACCCACTGAGTCCACTTAGTGCTGCGTGTAATGTGCATGGATATAGGATCAAGGTTGGGAGCACAGGTAGCTTCTCAAGGCCTGCATCCTTGTAGCAAACTAATGTTCTCTCTTCAAAAGCTAGGAGTGGATTACCTTTAGGTTTCTATCTTCTGTAGCTCAATAGATCATGATCATGTTTGAACAAACTGTTTGGCTTGGTCAAAAGCTCTGTAAGGAGTGGCATGCCTGAAGGACACATGAGCAAAAATATAAATGTATATGACCATGAGATGAGGAATTCAGAAAAGTTTAGCCTGGAAATACTTATTTAAAGATTTTTTTTCCAAGAATGAAATTTGCAAGTTAGATTACCCAGGGAAATAGTGAAATGAGAAGATGACATAAACACAACCCCAAGGACATCTAACAGTTAAATATCAGAAAGTAAAATATGAGTTTTTAAAGGAACAGAGAAAATAATAAAATAAAGCACATCAAAGTAGAAATAAAGTGGAAAATGGGAGAGAGACA
This sequence comes from Dicrostonyx torquatus, assembly GCA_028555095.1. Taxonomy (NCBI): domain Eukaryota; kingdom Metazoa; phylum Chordata; class Mammalia; order Rodentia; family Cricetidae; genus Dicrostonyx; species Dicrostonyx torquatus. The sequence goes on along the minus strand of JAQHUG010000515.1, from coordinate 720,255 downwards.
TAGATCTCAATTATTTCTAAGGAAAAATTACCACATTTTATAATCATCACCAAATTAAGATTATAATTTAAGGGCATCTACTCTATTCACTTATTTATTTCATTAAATATTTTATTATTTTCTACTTTATATGTATGGGTGTATTGTTTGCATGTATCACAGTATACCAGTGCATGAAGTGCCTATGGAGATCAGAAAAGGCTGAAAGATGAAATGGAACTCTAGTTAGAGATAACTGTGAGCTGCCATGTGGGTGCTGGGAATTAAACCCCAGTTCTCTGCAAGAGCAGCGAGTGCTCTTAACTGTTGAGCCGTCTCTCCAGACCTGAAATAGTTGTTATTAAACACAATGAAGACACTACTCCTGCTTCTATTAATAATGAAAGCTGATATACACTGAGTACAATTTAGATTTTATTTGCTTTATACATCACAATGACACTATTTTATCTTCATTTTACAGAAGACTGTATTTAGGCAACAGGTTATGCTTTTTTCTAAGTTTATGTTCCTAATAATTGGTGAAACTAGGAGAGAATTCACTGCACTAGTTTTTCAATATTTCTGTCTCTAGAATTATCACAAAATGTATACTTTTATTTTAAAAGGAGAGATTATTGCTAAAATGGGATATATTAAAATATTTAAAAACAATGTTCTTTTATATGTATGATTTTATTAAAAATATGCAAAACAGAAAATTGGGGTAATATATCTGATGTGACTGGCAATAAATGGTCATATGCTAAACTGAATTATATTGTCATAGGGGTTCCTCATATTAGGCTCTCTGATCTTATACATGCTTAAAATTGTTCATAATAAAAGAACAATACAAAGTCATATGAATGTTATCCCATTCCATTCAAGAAATGTAACAAAAAATACTACTAAAGAATTTTATGTTGGGAGTGTAGCATGGTGGTATAGGCAATTATTTCCAGTACTCTGGAGGAAGAGGCAGTCAAATCTCTATGTGTTCTAAGTCAGCCTATTATACATAGTGAATTCCAGGACAGTTGTTAAATAATGTGACTCTATCGCAAAAACAAAGTAATCTAAAAACAAACAAAAATCAATTTTATACTATTTGTTGAGTAAATTTATGAAAAGAGAATTGGTGGGCAGGAGACATAGGTCTATAGTTAAAAGCACCTTCTCTATTGCTGACAGGTTAGAGTTCCATTGCCAGGGAGTTCACAACCCTCTGTTATTCCAGCTCAAGATCTGATGTCTCCCTCTGTCCTGTGGGTACTTACTGTACATGGTTACAGACATATTTGCAAAATACTCATACAGATACAATAATAAAGTATTTTTAAAAATTTTAAACACATATGTTCAACGGATGGTTCAATAGTTTAAAACAATTTTGGTTTTGGAGAGAATCCTGATTTGGTTCCCAGTATCTATGAGGTAACTTAAAACCTTCTGTAACTTCAGTCCCAGGAGATTTAATATCTTGGCATGCACATGAGGCACAGGGAAAATAACCTTACACATAAAATAACATTTAGAAGATCAATCTAAGGGATTCTGAACATTTCAGTGGCTCATTATGCATATCTGACACACTCTCATATGGCACATATACTCATAAAAGTACAAAATAGCCAACATGAGGGACTTTTAAGCTCTTTTTTTAAGTTTGTAATTTTTATTATCTAAGTGTCTATGTCACATGAGCTTAAACCACGGCAGAGGTCAAGAGCCAAGTTTCATGTACATATTTGATGTGCTTTCATTATTTTTTTCATAAGAGAATCTACTGCTAGGTGTTTTTATACTTTTGAAAAAAAAACAATTCTGTCACTTACTTTTCAAATCTCTACCAGTAACCCAATGTACTTAATATACTAGTAAGAAAAATACTCAAGTTGGACTTAAAGTCTGTATAATGACATAACATCCTAGAGAAGTGGTTCTTCAGTGTACTTGCCTATTGAAATAACCTGGGAAGAGTTAATAAGGAAGTCTTGATCTTAATTTCTCTCCTTTTAAAATTTAATTGTTATTAGTTTATTCTGTTTATCTAGATACTTACTTAAAGATATACCAAGGTCAATGAAATGTACACGTAAGGTTGACATCTGCGAAATTAGAAATAGAGAGAACATTAAACAACTTGTAGTGTCCAGGATAGACTTCAAATAAACTAGACAAAACAATCTAAAGCTGTTACACAACATAGTACTCAAAGATCTCTGTGTTATTCTAATATGAATGCCAGGATATTTAATACCCACATCAGTTTCAGTTATGTTTCATGTTCTTTGTAATTAGCCATCAGAGGAAAACATACAAATGTCACTTGTTTAATATATTCAATCTCACATTTGAGTTAAGGAAGGCACCTCTGAATCACTGAGCTTGAAATATATTAAAAATATCACCATTTTAATATATCAAGGTTTGAATGAGTTTAACTAGTTGAACAAAGTATTATGACATTATTATTGAAAAAATCCACCACATAATATATCATAAATATTCGATATATAGAGTAGGTTTCAGGGAGATTATATAATATTAGCATATTATACTTCATTTTAATTGTTTTACTATAAGACATATTAATAAGAATAAATGAAGATACCCACATATACCTCATGTTTTTATGAAGCAATAAAAATTATGTGTAGATAATATATTTTTAAATTAGTCTATGATTATCATATTGTGCAGGTATAAAAAGTATTTCTCAAAATGGATATTCAGATGAATAAGTGATTATACTTAAGGTATGCATGTTCACACATTATGATTCTTTTAGCCAAAAAAAATAAAATAAAAAGGAGGGCTAGAGAGATGGTTCAGCAGTTGAGAGCATTGATTACTCTCCCAAAGTACCAGGATTTGATTCCTATCACCCACATGGTGGTTAACAGACATCTGTAACTCAGGTTCCTTGGGATCTGTCTCCCTCTATGACATCTATAGGAGCTGCATGTGTGTAGCGCATATGAATACATGCATCTATACACACAAAGTAATTTTTTGAAGTGTATTTATGATCCCATGATCTCATCAGTTCCTGGATGGAGGTTCTATGATGACAATTAGGGTAGTTACTAATCTGACTAAAAGGGTGAGACAAGGGGAGGGAGGAAAACTGGAATGGTATGTAAAATGAAAAGTAAATTTTTTAATAAAAAAGGAAAAATTTATTTAAAAAATTAAACATCAAGACAAAAAGGATTATCAAGAGCAGGCCTTGAAGTTGTAATATAATTAAAGAATACAGAGGTAAAACTATACTAAACAGAAGGCAGTGAGGTGACTCTGCAGGTAAAGGCAAATTTGACAATCTCAGTTAGAATCCTGGGACTCATATGGTAGGAGAAAAGAAAATCTACTGCAAGTAGTTTTGACTTATTGCATTTGTAGTATTGTATGTATGGATGTGAACACAACAAATAAATATAATAAAAAGGGATAAAATATACTGATGAAAGCATGAAAGCATAAAGTACAAATTGCATAGATAAAGGCAGATGTAAATATGTATGCTATATACTGAATAATACAAAAATAATGATGTTAATAACCATAATTCTAAAACAAGACCTATGAAAGTACGAAGAGTAACCATAAACATAAAATTTAATAACATGGTCACATATGTTTGTAATGTATTTCATTCATATACTGATACATATAATTCTATCTAAAATATTAACATTGTGAGAAATTTAAGACATTGGTATTTACAACTTGGTAAATATAACACAAATAGAACTAATCAATTTGAGATAAAATTATATAAATCACTTGTTTGATTTTACTTTTTGTGTTTGTTTTGTTTCCTTCTTTTTTGAGACAGGGTTTCTCAGGGTAGTCCTGGTTATCCTGGAACTCACCCTGTAGACCAGGTTGACCTGAAAATCACAGAGATCCACCTACCTCTGCCTCCCTAGTGCTGGAATTAAAGGTGTGTGCCACTACCACCTGGCTGACCACTTGTGTTTATAACATAGAAATATATTTCATTGTGAAATATTGGTCGATGATAAGTCTTGTGAAGTATAGTAGCACCATAAGATTATCTTAGCTCATACAATTACTTTCTGTGTTGTGTGTATAATGACAAAAAGGCTTAACATGTGTTACAGAATTCCTGTCATTAAGTAAGTCATGATGGTATCTTTAATTCTATAATAAAAACAACATGAGAGTACGAGTTAACCACACATGGGTTTTACTATGGTAGTGTTGTATGAGAATTTTGGATGTCAGCTCCACATGACATCTTAGGAGGAATGCCCATTTTTAGCACTGCAGCTACCAGCTTGTTCAGAAACACTGACCTAAAAAAACTTTCTTAGCCGGGCGGTGGTGGTGCATGCCTTTAATCCCAGCACTCTGGAGGCAGAGGCAGGCGGATCTTTGTGAGTTCGAGACCAGCCTGGTCTACAAGAGCTAGTTCCATGACAGGCCCCAAAGCTACAGAGAAACCCTGTCTCGAAAAACCAAAACAACAACAAAAAAATTTCTTCAACAACAGGAAGCTGTCACACAACAAAATGTAAATACTACGGTTTAAATTTTACTTTTGTTATCACAAACTGAAGGAACTTTTACAAAGAAACTATTTTTAGAATTCTAACTTTGTAATTCTGAGTTGAATATATATTTGCAAGAAAGCTGTGAAGAAAGAATAGAAATTGTAAGCACTTTATAAGCCTTGAAAATGTCATAAATTCCTATGGGATCTATTATCTTGTCATGAGCACACTTTTCAAAATTGTAAAAACATATGACAGTTATTCAATTTATTATAATATATGCATATGTATTGATCCTAATCTTTCTCCTTTTAGTCACCAAAAAACAAATACATAAAGAAAAAATTGAGAACAAAACAATCATAAGATTTCAGCTATTGATTCCACTACAAGAATCCTGCTTTATTCTTTTTTCTTTTGGTTTTTCGAGACAGGGTTTCTCTGTGGCTTTGGAGCCTGTCCTGGAACTAGCTCTTGTAGACCAGGCTGTCCTGCTTTATTCTTAATACTTTATTCAAACTTATTTATTATTATTGCTGAATGAAAATCTCTCATTATAGCATTTCCTATACATAAGTGAAAATGGGAGGGCCTCCCTCAGTTAATACTGTGGGACAATCGTCTTTTATCCTGTCAATTGTATTAGTTTTAGTAAAATGCTGATTGGCCAGTAGCTAGGCAGGAAGTATATGTGGGATGACCAGGCAGGAAGTAGAGGTGGGGCAATAAGAATTATGGGAAGGGGGAAGTTTCATTATGTAGTCTTTACCTAGTCAGAGAGGAAGCCAGACACAGAGCAAACAAGATGTGACTGCCTCGCCAGAAAAGGTACTAAGGCACGTGGCTAACACAGACAAATACTATGGGCTAATATAAGTTAGAAGAGTTAAGAAGAAGCCAAAGCTAATAGGCCAATCAGTTTATAATTAATATAGACCTCTGTGTGTTTACTTGGGACTAAGCAGATGTAGGACCTGGTGGGACAAAACCCTCTGTCAACAAGGTAAGGACCAGGTTCACTGGGTCCAACCAAGGCTGGCTCTCTTCTTATACAGTTAGCCAAATGCCTATCATTCTGTGAATATTGAATGCTTGGCTGTGGGCTTTTTAAGTTCTAAGCTTTACCCAGGGTATATGTCAACAGCATCATCAGACATTTTGTGGCTCCAATTATTAGCACTTGACATAAAAACTATTCATTATATTCTAAAATTCATAAAGTTTACAAAATAATGAATTGTTTTAAGAATCTATGGAAGAGAAGTGAATCTCTAAAATTAAGCATCCATTTTTTTCTTTCACTTTTTTTATTCGGATCAGACAAATTATCTGACCAAATACATACAACAAAGACATAACAAAATTCACATCTGAGATCAAGCCACCATGGCTGCTACTGGTTCCTAAAGGCTAACTGTACTTTGTGCAAAAGTCCATATCTTAGTAAGCATATTTTGTTTCCACTTAAGTTCTAAAACTTTAAAATATATTTGAGTTTATGGAGATATAGATTAATTCTTTAAGTAAGAAACACACAATGCCAAAAATGAAAATTTTAGCAAATACGTAATAAAAATCAACATTTAAACAAAATAACTTGGCTTGGAGTACAAAGAGCAATAAGAACTGAAAAACTGTTACTTAATATATAGGCATCTCTCTAATCTACCCATTGACTAGTAAGGAAGTCTGCACAGTACTGACCTAGGCACTCTCCATATGTGTGAGAGTTGTGTAGCTTGGTCCCCTTGTGTGATTACCAACAGTGTGAACATGGGATGTCTGTGACTCTATTACTTGATTTTCAAACTCTACACCTCATCCTGGGTTACCTAGTTCAGCTTAATAGGAGGGAGGTGCCCAGTCTCACTGCAACTTGATATGACATTTCAGGCTGATATACATAAGAGGTCTGCCCATTTGTGAAGAGAAGGGAGTTGGAGTGGACACAAGGGAATGTTTACAGGGCAGGACAGGAACGAGAAAAAAGAGTGAGGGGGAAGTTATTGAACTGGAAAATTAATTAATTTGCTAATTAAAAATGAGGTTTTGGGATCCAAATATTTTACCTGCCTTTTCAATTCCTTCTCTGTGTGTGATGAACGTGTTTTTTTAAATACCTAACTAAATGTCTGGAACCATCTTAAGCAAATAAGGAATTCAGAACAGTCAGTCATAAGCTTTGTAATACAAATTTTTCTCAATTAATCCAGTAATGCATAAACTCTCTTACCATTACTTCTCTATAAAATGCCCAGGAACTGTGGTTCTATCAGGGAGTCAAATAATTTTCTCTCTATCAAATGGCCTTGACCCAAATAACTATCAGGATTGCAATTTTAGAAGCCTGGACCTTTATATATCTTCTTTTATTATGTCTCTGTATGTGTTTTATGATGTGATTAAGCCAGGCATATTCTTTATAAATGACTATATTGTTCCATAAGAGATGTAAAATTACCATGTAAAATAAGAATGAAATTATTTGTGGAAAGGCATTATTTTAAGATGCAATATGCTGTATTATTTATGCAACACAAAATATGGGCAAATACTCAGTTCATAAGCAAACTTTAAAAACATCATAACTAATATATGGAGAAGGTATAAGGGTGCAGAATTGGGAGTGTTTTAGGTAAGGTTGGGGCATATTGTCATCTGAATCCAATTTTTACATCTATGAACACTTTAAAAGAAAAAAATTAGAAAAATTTGTAAAATTATTTTTCTGAATTTCAATATCAAGTTAATGTTTCATTTTAATTCAGTCATCAAGGCACTTATTAAAAATGAATCAATCACATCTGTAATGTCCCAAGGTACTATAGAACCAATGAAAGGGAGCTTGTGTTTAGACAGGAACAATAAATCGATTCTGAGCAGTAGCATGCTGGTGCCAGCTTGCAGAGGCATGTGAGAACAGACTGCACATCACTTTCCAATTCCAAATTCAGTAATATCATGTGGTTAGCTGGAGATTAGGCATGGCAGGAGCCTTATCACAAGGAAACTGATAAAATATAGAAATCACGTTGCTGTTTTTTTTTCCCCCAGAGGCACAAGCATAACTATTGTTCTTGGCTACAGTCACTTAAAAACAGCTTGTCTATTGAAGACTAAATGCAGAGACCTGGATTTTTACTGAGCTGAGCTCAGAAAGCAATTTTAGTAATGGTAGCACTGTTCTCATTTTAGTATGCAAAAAACTAACAGAATTCTTTAAAAACCAATGTTAATTTACTGTATCTGAACTTGGGTCTAAGGTTATGCAATTTTATAATTCTCCTGGTGAAGTCCATATTAGTCTATAGGTGACATATATTGTAAAACATTTTGAAGCTACTGTTTAATTTCCTTCATCTGAAGAATGGCCCTTTTTTTACTGATTTTCCTATTAAAATTTTTAATCACTGGTAGTAAACCAAAGCTCTGAAGAAATTCTACACAAGTGATTTTGGAGAACTGTTTTAGTAGTAGAATAGTATAAGTGACTTTTTAATTTATAGTAGAAAATTTATTTCTCCCTAATAATCCAATGATTTTACTAAAATTTAAATAAAACTAATAAATAGAAATCTCTGAGTAGAAACTAAAATACAAGATTAAAAATAACCAATGCTCAAAATCTACTTTCCACATAAAACAAAGCATACGTTGTGTATGGTGGTGGCTATTTCTTCAGAGCCACAAGGAAAGAATCATAGCCATAGTCTCCAAAATTTGAAACTTATCTATGAAATTCTGCAAAACATAAGACAGAATAATCATGAAGATGCACAGATAAAACACACTTTTTTAAACTTCAAACAGTCTCCAGTTTCTCGCAAAATCATTGTTATCCATACTATTCTATTCAATGGTATTTTCATTAATGATATACACTGGAATAAGCAATGATTGTATATTCAGAAACCCAGACTAACATACTTACACTGAAGAAAGACACAGGATTTGAGCCTGTAGAAGAAAACTCATTATGTTTACATATGATTCAACCTGTATCCAGCTGAAATTTTCTGAAGTAGCATGGATAGATATCAGATGTACGCATGCACACACACACACACACACACAAAGAGAGAGAGACAGAGACAGAGACAGACAGAGAAAGGTAGAGTGAAAGAGACAGAGTAGAAGGGGAGAGACAAAGAGATGGAGAGACAGACAGAAAGAGAGTCACTATTAACACAAAAGAAAGCTGAAAGTGTATAAGGGAATTATTGTGAATAGGCCACAGCTTGAACACTGGTAAAAGAGATTCTTTGCAACTACAAGGTATGTCTGTCATGAGAAACGTAGTAAATAAAGCTAAATTTGAATACTGGAATTGCTCTATCATTGCACTGACTTTAATGCAAAGAGAATAATGGAATCCGAATAAACATGAAGTTATTCAGAAAAATTGAGGCAAATTATTTATAGTCAAAGCAAGTTAACGAAAGGAAGGTAGAGAGCAGAGAATAACACACATTCTAAGAATAAAAAGTTTTTAAAGACAATTATTTCTCCCAAAAGAAATAAATATAAATAGCATGAGTTTTATGATAAGAAAAAGAGCTGCAATAACACAAAGGTACAAAAATTAAACTATGAAATAGTAAAATGAAAACTAACAGAACTCACTAAGTAAATGAAAAAGGAGCAAAGTACATAAGCAATAAATAATCACACTAGAAGAAACTAAATTAAATATTAACATTCCTGAAAATGCATTAAGTCTTAATGAAACTACATAAAAGGATTATAACACATAAAAGCAAAATGAATATTGAAATGATAAGAGAAATACCTGAAGACCAGACAAAGTTATGCAGCTCACCCAGAATGACTATTCTGCAGAATGAATCAAGACTTATAAAGGCTAACAACAGCCGGAATGCGAGGCAAAAAATGATATAATGTTTCTTAAGGGGATAAAATGGTACAGAACATTCAGCGTTAGACATTATCTAGAAAAGAGCTGCTGAGTCTCAAGGATGAATGCAGATACATGTGGGCATTCAAGAAGAAAGAACAAGTTAGTCATTTACAAAGAAGGTTCTATTCTGTACTTGCCATGGTAGATTAGGTGATACTAGATTTACGCCCCTTTTTGGATAAAACTGAAACACAAAATGGAAGAAAGAATTGTTTTCAGATGGTGGGAAAAAGCAGTTCAGCACTGTTGTGCCAATCTGAGAGAAACAAGTTTGCTGAACACTAACCCGTGATAACTGTGTGCCTCCAGCCCGTTGTAAAACAAACAAAAAAACCTGTGAGAACCAAGCCAACTATACTTTTTTAATCGAAAGTAAATATTATAATTTGAAGAATGGTCTAGAAATAATAGAGTAGATGATTATAGTGTAATGGCATATGTAAGATAAATGGCATGGCCTTCATCCTAAAGATCTTCTTTAAGGGAACACTGCTGCATTCCTGGTGGGAGTGCAAATTGCTACAGCCTCTTTGAATATCAGTATGTCATTTTCTCAGAAGCTTAGTAAAAACCTTACTCAAGACCCAGCAATACCACTTTTGAGTATATACCCAAAAGGATGCTCAATCGTACCACAAGGACATGTGCTCAACTATGTTCATAGCAGCATTTTTTTGTCACAGGCAGAACCTGGAAACAACATAAATGCTCTTCAACCAATGAATGGATAAGAAAAATGTGGTACATTTACACAATGAAGTACTACACAAGCAGAAAAAAATGATGACATCTTGAAATTTGCAGGCAAATGGAAGGATCTAAAAAACATCATATCAAGAGAGGTAACCCAGACCTAGAAAGACAATTATCACATGTACTCACTCATAAGTGGCCTTCAGATATAAAGCAAAGAAAACCAGCCCATGTTTCACAATCCCAGAGAACCTGAACAACAATGAGGAACCTAAAAGAGACATACATGGATCTAATTTACATGGGAAGTAGAAAAATACAAGAACTCCTGAGTAAATTGGGAGCATGGGGACTATGGGAGAGGGGTGAAGAGGAAGAGAGAAGAAGGTAGGGGAGCAGAGAAAAATGTATAGCTCAATAAAATTAATGACATCAATGACCTTAGCAGTTTTAGAAGTTTGTATCAGACACAGTCAGTTTTGAATTCCAATCAGTCATGACAGACTGGTAGATACTGAGTTTTAGCTAGAAACCTCAAAAGAATTGTGACTGAACAATTGGTAAACCCTAAGTGATCTCAGAACCTGCTTAACTTGTGTATGTAGAAAGCCTAAACAGAAATTTGTTTTCAAGTAAATTAAATTCCTGAATAACATAATCTCAATGGGTTCCATATGATAGTTCAAGTCCCGTGTTCTCACAGATGGCCCTGGAGCTACTGATTGAGTCATAAAGCAAACCCAAAGACACTAATCTGAGAAAGGGACTGAAAATGATAGGGGTGTGGCTGTGAGGAAGGGGAGAGATATAAAAGGATTGGAGGAGAGAGTTACTAGAATGCATTATACAGATCTAAAAAATATTTAAACAGCTAAACACACATACACATACATACATACACCATTTTGAGAAGGCATCATAATTCAGGTACTCAACAATGTACAAGGATGATGTCTAAAATTCATTCTTTTTTCTTGTCATATTAAGAAGTAGGAACTTAGAAACAAGCCTACATATGATGAAAATAGAATGCAGAATTATATAGACAAAAGTATAAGCAAAATAAGGATTAGAATATGATAAGGCTCATAATTTTTAGAGTTGAAAAATAATCTTTAAAATAAAACCTTATAGTATAAATTTAATACTTCTGACACTTAAATCCAACCTGAAACTGATAATATGACTGAACCATTGCAGAAAAAGGTAATCACACTGTAGCCACAGTGCTGTGCAAAGTACTTATTTTGATCTAATCTTACTTATCTACTTTTTGTTTTATGTGTTTGGAGACTTATTCAAACAATCTTATCCATAAAATGTTCTCCATATCTTCTAACAGTTTCAGTTTCTTGCTTCACATGTGGGTTTTTGAACCATTTAATGTTAATTTATTTTTGTCTTATAAATAAATTAATGTTAATTTATTTAGTCATAGGCAGTTTTGATTTATTACTGTTTAGCTATGCAGCCTTTTAAGTGCTGTCTAGATTAGCCTCTTTTCTGATGTATACCTGCAATTTTTTTCTCCCTTTCTGAATGCAGTCCTTTTAGTGATACATCCTCTGCCTTGCAAAAACTTTTAATTTGACATACTATCGCATGTTAGCGCTTAGTGCAATTTCTTGTGTCATCGAAATCCTGTTCAGAAAGTTACTTTTTAAAAGCATTTTCTATATATTCTCTTCTACTAATTTGAACTTTGGATCATTTTGATATTCTTCAGCACAATCAGGGAATAATGATAGCAAGTCTCAGTCATTTTCTAAAGTGATAAAAATTGATCTATTTCTTAGAGACTATAGTAGTGGGTTATTAGAGGATAGGACTGGAGGAAGAATAAGGAAGTCTGAAACAAATACCAAAATAGCATTCCATTGGGAGGAGCAAGAATTTATTCTAATGTTTTACAGTGCAGTGGAAATAAAACTACAAGCTACAATAATTTTTAATAATATCAAAATAGGGTTTTAAATTTACTAATGCAGAGAAGTGGTATTTTGATGAGATAAAAATTGAAGATTATCCTAAATTAATCATTATATATTATACACATGTACTAAATTATTATACTGTATCTCATAACTAAGTAGCAATATTTCTTATAAAATATTTTCAATAAAAGATTTGTTGAGATGACTCAGTGTGTAGAGATACTTGCCTCCATGTCTGATGTCCAAAGTTCTATCCCCAGAACCAATGGGGCAGGAAGAGGGAACACACTCCTGCAACTCGATAGCTTTCAGTATTGGATTTAAATATATAATTCTTAAAAATAAAATGATACAAAATATTAATCAGTACCAAGTTCTTCATTCCTAACAATAATTAAAATATTTAGGCAGAATAAGCAGAAGATATATCACTATGCAAAAACATGTCTGTTTTCTCTGCATTTATTATTTTCAAATCAATACTAAATAGTTAATAAAATATAATACATGAATAATATGGTTCATGCAAGACTCTTTATCATATTCCTTTCCTGTATTGTGGATTATTTTTTCAAGAAAACTGCAAGTTGAAAGGGTTGCTATTTTAAAACCTAAAGCAATCCACTTTCTGGATTTAATTGTTCTATAATTGGATACATTTTGTATTTATTACATTCAATGTATGAATAATTAGAAAAGAAAGAAGGTTTGACTTCTTCCTTTGCAATTCGAATCCCCTTGATCTCCTTATGTTGTCTTATAGCTATTGCTAAAATTTCAAGCACTATATTAAAGAGATATGGAGAGAGTGGACAGCCTTGTCT
>JAQHUG010000515.1:693196-706029 GCA_028555095.1 Dicrostonyx torquatus | reverse complement strand
AAGGTAAGAGTCAGTGGCTGCCTGTTCTGCTTTTCAGGTCTTCAGGTTGAACCCCAATTTCCATCCCTGAGGTTTTATTAATAGTGAACCTGTGCCTTCCCTAGTCTGTATCATGTACTGAACGTGACTTTCCTCCAATCAAGTCTAAGCAGTAACTGTTTTGATAATTCAGGAGGAAACTGACTGATTGTTGATCTGCAAATGGAGAAAGAAATTGATCTTATTCCTTTGATTTTTTTGCTCAGTTGTCTTAAATGCTTTTGTGAAAGTAAGAAACATTTTACTTATATATTCAAATTTTATTTCATTAAACTTCATTATCATTAACCTGCTTTCTATAAATTTTCTATGGTGTGTATTTATTGGACATATGAAATGGACACTGTTTTGATGCAGTCTACTACTCTATGTCTTATAACTTGAAAATTAACATCAGTATTAAAATTTAGAATTTCAAAATTAGATTGTGTGAATAGTATTCATTTTTGTTGATTTTGTATCATATATGCATACATATATACACACATACATACACACATATATGTGCATACACACACACACACACACAAAAACAAACAAGACCACCGCAAAACAGATAAGCAATGCAAACACACTGAAGTTCATTGATTACAAGTTAGCTAACTGATCATAATCCAACACACCTGCATAATGTGTGCATGAAAATGGCCCCGAGCTCTCAGGGTAATGGATTTTTAAAGGGACAAACTGCAAGTAGTGTGGCACAAACCTTGGTGTTTCAAGATTCAGTGAAAGTATCCAACTTTTTAATTTTTTGTTTATGGTATAGGGAAATGCTTAAACAGTCAAAACAGTGGTTAATTAGGTACCTACAAAGATGTTTGAAGAAAGCAGGTGTAAACAGATGTAGTTTGGACACCCTGTTGGGTCACTTTGAAATTTTTGGGAATGGTTATGACTTTTCTGGGCTGCAGTCACATCCCTCAATAGTTTAGAAGCCGTTCTAAAATGGGGTTCTTTATCAAAAAAGGAGTTTATTGTGATCCTTCACATATATATGAATGCAACTGAATCTGTATCCTCTGATCCCCTAAGATTAAATGTTTCTATAGCTCAAATAGGCAATTTATCTCCAGTGTCAGCATTAAAAAATCTATTGAACATCCTTGGCTGTTACTAAAGCTAAAATTAATAAGAACACACACACACACGGAATGAAGGGCTGCAGAGAATTTCTCATTCATTTTTAGCACTTGAAAATAAATGCAAAATACATGTAGGCAAAAAGTATCATTAAAGAATACCAAAATTACTGTCTTGTCTTGTTTCTGATACTATCCCATTATCAAGAATTGTTCTAAAACATATGTGTTCTTAAGATTACTGGTTGTCATGTGACTATATTTTATGAGCATTAGTTCTCAAAACATCTACATTATGTTATATAATTGAATTTTGGAGAGAAAATTTGGCATATTTTATTTTAATTTAACCTAATTGACAGCTTTTTTATGTGACATTATAAATCTTTCAGTTCACAACTAATCAGCTATACTTGTATTACTCAAGTCTATTGGAACTTGTGTTTGTTTTAATAATAATTACAGTTTTCCATTAAACACATGTTATGTAGTTCTACTGAATTTGTTCTCCCCCTTCCCCTTTTTCTTGGAAGGTTTATAATTCCTCAAATCTTATATTTTTTCAGTTTCTTTAAAGTAAACCGTAAGTAAAGATAATTATCTTCATATCCCTTGGCAATTCTACTCATTATGGTAATGGTGTCTGAACATCATGGATATTTACACAAACCTTAATGATACAGACTATATTGTATTTAACCTTTTGCTTCCAGGCAACAAAATTTTGCATCATGTGCTAACACATAGCAGTAGTAATAAAAACCCAGAGCCACCTTTTGGGATTCAAACTAAAAGATCAGAGATGCAAAGCAGCCAACCACTAGAGATGTCTTACCTCTATAAAATCTTCAGAGTGAAAGAAGAATGAATTCCTGCCTTCTCCTGCTTTATATTTCTCTCCAGTGCTTGAATATAACTATACCTACCATGTTAAAAGAACAGTAAAAGTTCTAGATGACATGAAATATTTCAGTTATATTATAATCTTATCTGAACAGCATGGTATTTTGTCATTGTGTTAAATATTTTGATGTGACAGCATGACTATCCATACTAAAATAGTGATAAATGATATGAAAGAATCATAAAGTAGGGAGTTACGCTATGCTTATGAGAGAGCAACAGGAAGATTTATAGTGAACTTTTGAGTCTATAGAAGTCAGAGAAGAGGTCTGCGTAAAACTAGTAATGAGTCTCAACATAGAAAAAAAAAGTAATTTTGTTTAAAAGAAGAGAGTGTGTTCAAGCCTGGAGGATATCAAATAGTACACATGAAATATACAAAGATTATCAAGAAAACATACTAAAGAAAAAACAAAAGACAAGAAAAAAATCTTTAACATGGTAGGAGTTGATAATTACTGTTAGTATGTAACTTGAAAATTATTTCCTGAGAGAAGTAAATATAGGTAGATAGTAAGATCAGAAGGAAAAGTAAAGTGAAGTAAAGAGAAACAGGAGATGATTAAGCCATGATTTATAGAACAATTTCATGAAAAGCAGATCTGAGGTAGAAAGTCATATCTTTTGATTATAATTTAGTTGTACTATATGCTACTACAATTCATACCATGTATTACAAGTATGTCACTAATATTTGAAGTGTGCTTTTCTGAACAAAATTGTTTTCCATTCTGTCAATAAGATATAAGTTTGGTTTTATAGAAATTTTACTACATGTAAATGATTTTGAAAGAGATTCCACCTCAAGATGCCTACATTCATGTACAAATTCTGAACAATAGACATGAATATTTACTTTCATTATACTTAGTAACACAAACACATTTTTTTGTTTTATTTGGGCTAAGTATCAATGATGTCATAAGGAATTCTCTTTGGGAGATATACATACATCTACATAATAAGTGTGAGTTTATTTGATGATAAAAAGCTTTTATATTCCTTGAAGGGCACTATGAAAATTAGCATAGAAAGTAATGGTTTCCAATGTGATATTTTCATACATGCTTTGTTTTGTTTATTTCCCCCTATCTGCTCCCAGACCTTATCTTTCTGTCTTCCCCCTGCTGGTCTCCACACACACCAGCAACCACCTTCTGCTTTCATTAAGCATAAAAGGAACAAGAAAAAAGAAAAGAGAAAGAAACCCCCAAAATAATTAATTCCTCAAAAACATATTTTAATTTTTTTTGATGCTTTAAATACAAAACGGTGGGACATCTATTTTAACAAATCTCTGATTGGGAAAATTGAAATGAACTAAGGGGATCTCAACACCTGATAACATTGATGAACCAATGGCATACAACTTACTACATTAATGGTTTTTTTTTTTAATTCCCTTTTCTCAGAAATCTACTAAGAATTGTTCCTCCAAGAGGATTCCGGATAAATCATAATTTCCTGAATTTTAAATGCTAACTAATGTTACTTGATTTTTTTCACATTTTATTAATTGCTTATTGATACTTTGGTGAATCATTCTGCAAGCACATTACATATGCATATACAGTCTCTTAGTTTTCTTGCATATTGAATAATTTTGTCATAACATTTACCATTCTGTCATAATATATTATGAAATAAAAAACTATTTAAAATATGTAGCATATAGTGTTAAAGATAATGGTATCACCATTAATATAATAATAGCTCCAAATTACGACATGAAACTCTGCTAGTATTATCATAAACATTCAATTTATCCTACACAAATTACTTATATTTTTAATTTTCTTTAGCTTTACTTGTTTTTCTTTTATGCTTTATTTTCTATTAATTTTCATTATTTTTGCCCTTTCTGAACTAGATTGATTAATATATGAAAACTCTTTTATAAAGAGTACTTTTATTTTTATGTATATATGTGTTTGTTGGAAAGGTGCTGCAAATAAGTGCTGTGGCCATAGGGGCTAGAGGAGGGTACTGAATCCCCTAAAACTAGAATTACAGGATGTGGTAAACTATCTGTCAAATGGAAGCTCTTCTGTACATGTGTTACTTTTATTGGTTGATGAATAATTATAAACTGGCCTATTAGCTCATGATTATTATTAACTATCTTTTAAACTTAAATTAACTCATAATTCTTTTCTACGTTTACCCTTGTGGCTTGGTATCTTTTCTCAGTAAGGTATTCTCATCTTGCTTCCTCTGCATCTGGCTGGTGACTAACTCTCTGCCTTTCCTCTTCCCAGAATTCTCTTAGTCTGGGCTCCCTAACTATACTTCGTTCCTGGCCAATTACCATTTGATTAAACCAATACAAGTAACAAATCTTTACAGTATACAAGAACATTTTCCTACAGAACTCTTTCACACAATACAGACTCATGCCATTGCCTTTGGTGGTCTTTTGAAATTAGATGGTAACAACCCTACTCTTGAAGTTACCACACACATTGTATATAAAACACAAAGAAATAAAGTTGGAACTTAGTTGGATACATTTTCTTTCCTAGTGAGCATTCATAGTGTCACAAGTTGTTGCATAGACTACTAGAGAAGAAAAGTCATTAAGCATCTTACCCAGGTCTGATCCCCATTTGCAATAATATTGATCTCCCAAGATATAGCATGCATATTTCAGGGCTCAGGGATAAGTAATCTCTTAATGATTAGTTTTGAGGTCTGCTTCATGGGATGGAATACATTTCTCATACTGTAAACCCAGTTAAAAGTATATGTCTAGAAATGTCGCAGGATTTAAGTGTAAATCTAGTATTGATGCTTTGATGAATGGACATGTAGTCAAACTCCCTTCTATTATACTTACATCCTTATTGTAAACCTCGGTCAAAGAGGCTTATTTGTAGCACTGGGCTATGCATAATTCAGATATTCATAATTGATTAAAGTGCTGAGAATAAGGGCCTTAAATAAGACATGTATATTATCTACAGGGTTTAGGGGACATCACCAAGATAGGTCAGAAAAAAATTAAGAGCTGGATTGTAGAGAGGAGTGTTATAGAAACCTGCGTTTTCTGGATATGGCATGATTATCGCATACAATACACATGTAACAGCTGTGGCTTCCTGTATGAGACCCAAACAAAAGAAGTAAGTAAGGGGAGGCTAATTGAGAAGAAATGATGTAAGCAGATACATGAGGTCCAAAATAAGTTGTATACATATATGAAATCATTAAAACTAAAAAAAAAAAGAAAAAAATAGATGTTAGTGTAATATATCATTTTGAATATTTGGAAAATATTTTTCATATGAAAAAAAATGGTCACTGATTTTCAACCTGTGTTTCAAAAGGCGGATTAAATCTTTAAATGCAAGATGTTTTGTTGTAGAATCATATGACCTTGAGATAAATTTAATGCTCCTGAGCATAACATGCACTGAGTCATTACAGGTGCACAGTAGAGCCAAGAAATCAGTCATATTGGTTTAAATTGCTGTTGTCTTCTTATGCTTCACAGCATGACCTATGTCACTTCCTCTGCTACAACATGCTTATCTCTTGAACAATTTATTCATGTGTTTCCCAGTAATAAAAAGAAAGCAAGAAAAAAGAGCACACCGAAGAGGGGGAGAAAAAACAAAGATTCTTAAGTAGCCAAGATTTCATGTTAAATATTTAATTTACTATTTTAATTAGTTTGAAATAATAATAACTACATATACATAAGAGAAAAAGTGTGACATTTTGATAATATCTATGTATTGAATATGTTAAGTTCACTGATAATCTTACCTCAGTATTAACCATAAAAATAGATGTGATTTTTAATTTATTGTTTTCTCATGATTTTATTTTATTCAAAGCTTCATTTATTATCCTTGTGAAAAATTTCACTGTTTATAATGTCTAAATTTCTCCAAGCACAAAGTCATTTTATCATGGAAAATAAAAGTTGAAAAGAAAATAGACAAAATCATGTCTATCACAATCATGTTACAGAAAAATCAAAAGGAGACAGAGACTGGAAGAGTGGAAGAAGCATCCTCATTGACTCAATGAAGAGGCTACTCTTCAAATTACACCAATGACAAAAAAGGAAAGCACAGTAATAATCTAAGTACTTTAATAAAAAACATTATATAGACCATTCCCCAAGTATTCTATAATCCTCAGAATAAATGTATAAATTTAGGATCTTCACAGTTTTAAGGGTGGGGATAGTGTGTACCTCAATGATATTAAGTAACTTTGCTTTCTTTTTTGTTTGTTTGTTTGTATTTTGGTTTTGTTTCTTGAGACAGGGTTTCTCTGTAGCTTTGAAGCCCATCCTGGAACTAGTTCTTGTAGACTAGGCTAGCCTCAAGTACACAAAGATCTGCCTGCCTCTGCCTCCCGAGTGCCGGGATTAAAGGAATGCACTACCACTACCTGGCATTTTTATTTTGTTTTTCTTGGGGTATGTATTATGTAACTTTTCAATGATCACAGGACTGTTAAGGATCGGGGGAAATTTGGATTTGAGAACTCTTGATTCCAGAATATGGCTGTAAAAATCCATAAACTAAGATTTATGAGAACTAGACAATGTTTCATATCAAACTTATATTGAAAATTATCGAATAATGGAAATGCACAGGAATGTGTGAAGGTATATGAGTGAGTTGCAGCAGCATTCAGTAAGGGGATTTCAAGTGTTCCATGAAATATCCTAAATTACACAGGATAGTACCCCCAATAAAAGAATTACAATGTCAGAATCCTTAGTAGAAATCCAAATGAGAATCTCTTAGCTACACATTGACTCTAATAAAAATAAATCCCTCCAACAAAAAGTAGTCACTGAGTGCTTGAAGAAGGAAGGCCTCCTGTTTTATGGAGCTCTAATGTGGGATTCCCCTCTGTATGCTGTGAATACCATTGGTTAATAAAGAACCAGGGTATCCTGCCCCATCTTAAGGAAGCAGGGGGAGGGCAGTGGGGTTAGTGGGGGAGCGGGAGGGCCGGGAACAAGGGGAGTAAATGTAAATTTTTCTTTTTACAATAAAAAAAATAAAGAAGCAGTTTGGGGCCTGTGATATGGTAGAGCAGAGCTAGGCAAGGAAAACAAAACTGAATGCTGGGCAAAAGGAGGTGAAATCAAGGAGTAGCCATAGAGCCACCAGCAGAGACAGACATGCTGAAGCCTTGCCTTTAGTCCATGAGCTTCATGATAAAATACAAATTAATGGAGATGGGTTAATTCTAGATGCTTAAGTAATTGGCTAAGCAGTGATTTAGTCAATACAGTTTCTGTGTGGTCATTTTGGGAGTCTGGGTAGCTGGAGAAAATGAACAAACAGCCTCCTTATGACAAATTGACACTTCAACATGTGCTAACTATATCCACATAAAACCTGAGAAAGCTTAAAAAGTAATTCTAAACAATAAAGAACAGAATTAAGCACGTCTTCCTGGTAGTCCACATTTTGCTGGCTGCTGGCAGCATGCTGCAGCTCCTTTAAGAGAGGTCTTCTTCATTCAGTGGTAACAGAAAAAAAAGCCACATGGCTTTAAAAAGACAGCATTCTGGGCCATGATACAAACTCTGACAAGGTCTAGCTATGGAGCATTTAAGCAAGATTTGAAAGCATAATGCTACAGTTTGCTTAATAACAACATAGACTCTCTTTGTGCCTAAAAATGGGGCAATGAGCATAGCTCTCAGAGACAGTGAGCAGCTCCACCCTGCTGGACTGGGTGCAGCAAGCAGGCAGGACTGTAGAGTTGGTCCTAGTTATGCCTTAGCATTAAAAACAGTGCTTCTGGTCAAAAGATAATTACAAATATGCAATAAAGAAAAATTCAGATGAAAAAGACCTCTAAATGGGTCACAGTGATGATAAATGTACGTAGGCTTGGGAGAGATAAGAAAAACTGTATAGTGAGTCGAAAAAGAAATTAATCATTAAAAAATAAAATATAGTCTTTAAAGAGACAGTACAGAAGTCATAGATTAAAAAATTAAAAAAAATAAGCCATGAAAATATGAAAAATACAGAGAATCTGGATTATGTCTAATATTGCGTTTTCTTTGATTTTTTGACTACAGAGAGACATTTGATTCTGGGGGATGCTAAACTAAACCCACCTATATACTTTAAAGAATCTACATTTCAAAATATGGATCTAGGGATATGTTGATTTTGGAAGAGGTTCTTCTTTTGTTTCCACAGAGGATGAAAACCTGTGGATTCATCCCAGGCTAATGTGGTTCGATGGACCAAATCCCCTGAAAGGTTGCCTTGAACACCCCTCAAAAAATTACTTTGCCCAATAAGCAGCAGGAAGCAGTTTGGAAAGAACTATACCAATATTCCTAAATATATTTTTTTTTTACATTTAAAGGCAGATGTGCTCTAAAAATTTTCATCGGTAAGTATTTTGGTCTAGGGCCAGGCAGTGGTGGTGCACACCTTTAATCCCAGCACTCGGGAGGCAGAGGCAGGCGGATCTTTGTGAGTTCGAGACCAGCCTGGTCTACAAGAGCTAGTTCCAGGACAGGCTCCAAAGCCACAGAGAAACCCTGTCTCGAAAAACCAAAGATAAAAAAAAAAAATTAAAAAAAAAGTATTTTGGTCTATTGATACAATTTTAACATCAATTTTATTATATGTATATTTCTGCTCTTGATTAAGGTATTGTGTTTGTGCATTTAAAAATGAAATGAATAATTAAGAAATATAGGTTAATAGATAATCATCTATAATAGTCAAGCTTGTAGTCATGTTAGTTAGATTTTCTAGATGTACAGAGATGTATTTCAGATGAATAAGCACTCTTCAAACCTTTGAAAGACTACAGAATATGGCATTTAAAATGTTTAAGAACTGACTTTTCATGACAATGAGACACATCTGCTCCTGGCAGCACCAATCTCCTTCAAGAGGATGACAGGGATTAAAGAGGCTCCTTATGGAGTTGACTAGTCATTTGGGAAAGAAACTGCTCTTGCCTAGACAGCTTGGTAGTATGCTGTGTGAACTGGACATGTAGGACCCACAGAAATTAACTGCTGAACTTGCCTAAAGGTGAGATGATATTTCTGGGTTCCTGCTTAATGAAAGACTCTACTAGATATTCTACAGGACACAGAAGAAAGTGGCTAATAAACTGCTAATATAGGTGGAACTGTCTTTGAAACTTCCTGCTTCATGGAAATGTCTGCTGGATACTATAGGCCTGTAAGCTGAAGATGGATGCTTCAGCGGTACAGAACAACTTTGGGTGACTGTCCAGGCAGCTAGAAGTTTCTATCAATTCTAGAGTTTTAGAAGTTGCTTACAATGCATATCTGGTTTATTTGTGTAATATTATATCCTTCTGGAGTCTTTCATGGAGTTGAAGAATTTATAGAATAGTTATAATTTTCCTTAGTTATGATAAAAGATAAAGTAGACATAAATATTGTAACAGTAATTCTTGCTTGATACCTGCTTTGTTATATGTAATTTTACTATGTTAATGTTAAAGCCTTGCTTTTTAATTTAAACAGAAAAGGGGAGGTGATGTGGGATTCCCCTCTGTATGCTGTGAATACTACTGGTTAATAAAGAAGCTGTTTTGGGCCTGTGGTTGGGTAGAGCAGAGCTAGGTTAAGAAAACTAAACTGAATATTGGGAGAAAAGAGGCAAAGTCAAGGAAAAATCATAGAGCCACCACCAGAGACAAATATGTAGAAACCTTGCTGTAAGGCCATGAGCCTCATTATAAAATACAAAATAATGGAGATGTATTAATTCTAGATGTAAGAGCTAGCTTGTAATACACTTAAGTAAATGGCCAAGCAGTGATTTAATTAACACAGTTTCTGTGTGGCTATTTTGGGAGTCTTGACAGTCATGAAAATGAACAAGTGGCCTCCTTACTAGAGAAACTTTCTTTTCATTCTCGTTTTACCAAGATGAGATCTTCTGAAGCAACTTGGTAATGATCATTGTTGGTTTTCATCTAATTACCCTGGTAATGCAAAAACAAGCAAATAACTTAGCTCAACTCTCATTAATCAGAGTATGACATATAGTTTATTTAACATTCTTCCTCAGTGTTCTTCAGATATATTGGTATTCAGGACATTAAACATCTTAAGACAATTACAATATTTAAATGCAGCAATGGACAAATATTTTTAAACTTAATTTTGAATTTTCTAGCAAACTGAGTATTCTGGCTCTGCTCTATCCAATCACAGGCCCAAAAGAGCTTCTTTATTAACCAATGGTGTTCACAGCATACAGAAGGGAATCCCACATCACCTCCCCTTTTCTGTTTAAATTAATAAGGAAGGTTTTAACTTTAACATAGTAAAATTGCATATAGAAACAACTTGCTGATGCTGCAACAGTATATTCTGGTTCTTGTTTACTCAGTATAAAAATTAGCAAACACTGGGGAAGCAGTTCACTCTCACCTCAGGAAATACTTATGAAGTGAGTTACCCAAAGAAAGTACTAGATGTATCCATGACTTGATTGTCAGGAATTCACAAATAGTGGGATAAATATTAGCAGATACTCATATAAAAAGAGAGTGTTAAAAAATCTGAACAGTTAATGTTATCTTTTCCAAGTGACCCATCCTTATTCCTCATTCTTCCATCTTTATCAACCAAGGTGTTTTGTGGCATTTCAAATGTATTTTAATAAATAAAGAATGCCTGAATATCTGAGAGCAAAACGGTCCCACTGGTCAGCCTTACAGACCCAGATTATGGTGTCACACACCTTTAATCCCAGTAGCCACAATGACACGCACTTTTAATACGAGTTGCCACACTAGTTGCCATAGAAATCGGTGGTGTATGCCTTTAATCACAGTGGTGCACACCTTTAATTCCAGCCCTAGAGAGGAATATAAAACGTGGTAAGACAGTTCTCAGATACAGTCTCCTGAGATTCCTGGAGGCAAGATCACCATTTCAGAAGTAGAGTCAGTTTTGTTTTTTGGATCTTCAGGTTGAACCCAATTTCTGAC
Organism: Dicrostonyx torquatus; assembly: GCA_028555095.1. Classification (NCBI taxonomy): domain Eukaryota; kingdom Metazoa; phylum Chordata; class Mammalia; order Rodentia; family Cricetidae; genus Dicrostonyx; species Dicrostonyx torquatus. The sequence goes on along the minus strand of JAQHUG010000515.1, from coordinate 695,020 downwards.
CCTGAGTTTTCATCTAATCATGCTTCCATGGTGTCACTTAATGCTTAGGACTATTCTAACCCTTATAACCCAAAGGAATACGTTGCATAAGTCATTTTTCTAAAGATTAATTATAAATCCTTTTGATAGAGTTCAAAGCTATTAGCTATCTTACTTGGTCCTGGGGTCCACACAATTCTCTAGTCAAAATAAACTGGGTATTTCTATGTATCCAGAATGCCTCCCACATTGACTATATTTCCATTAATGGACAAGATTCTCTACTTCTTCCCTAACAGTTTTCATTCTATGGTAAATAACTAATAAATTTATAAAAAAAATTATGTTTTAGTATTCTTAACCTTGATAGTATTTTATTTTCAGTTGTTAATGATGTCCTTTTCAGCCTGATGTTTAGAAGACAATTCAGACCTGAGCCTACTAAAAATAAATAAATAAGTACAATATAAAATATATGAAATAAAACTAGTTATGAATGATTAATGCTATATTCAAAATTGATATTTATGATTTAACAAATTTTGTGCAAGCCAGTTCCATTATAAATAAAAAGAAGTAAAAGAGGAAAGGACAGATATTTTCTTTATCATATTAGTTATTGAGATAAAAAGAAAAGTTTGCTTAGGTAGAAAAAAACATGAATCATAATTTTGAGATAAGTAGAAAAAACATGAATCATAATTTTGAGATATAAATTGTCTGTATAAAGAAGAAGCAGTCTTGGAGATACTAAAAGTATGGAAGAAAATTTCTCCAAAAGCTATGAATTTAATTTGGAAAAGAAATAGATATGAATGTTTGTTTTGTTTCATTTTTGCTTTCAAAGTTAAACATTTGTGCTAGCCCATGAGTTCTCCTTAAGGAAAGAAAAAGAATTCAGATCAATTGTGTAATTTTTAAATTGTTTTCTTTCAGCAAAGGTTGCAAAAAAACTCATCAGCTTTTACCAAAACAAAACAAACAAATTTTACAATTAAAAAGTTTGCTATAGAAGATAAAGTGAACTGATTCATTAGCATAGCATCACACATCTTATAAAATGATTGTTATCATTATTATATGACTGTGACTTGAATTACTTGTTGTCATCTTGTCATTTTGAAGCATATTCTACTCAGTTCACTTTTGTGCTCTAAGTAGATATGATGTGTGGTGTCTAGTTTTATGTTATTTTGATGCAAGCAAGGGTTATCTGGAAAGAGGGAGCCTGAAATGAGAAAGCATCTCTATATGATAGTTCTGTAGGCAAGTCTGTAGTGCACATTCTTAATCTTTATTGACTGACATGGGTGGGCTAAGCCAATTGTGGGAGATGTCACACCTTGGATGATGTTTAAGATGCTATAAGAAATCAAACTGAATAAGTCATAGGAGTAAGCCAGTAAGCAGAGATCCTTTTTAACTTCTGCTTCAGTACTTATCTCCAAGTCCCAGCCCTCCTTGAATTCTTGAGTGGAGTTCCCTCAGTTATGTACCACTACCTGGAAGTGTAACTCAAAATACACCCTTTGATTCCCAAGTTGACTTTGGTCATGGTGCTTTATCGTAGTAGTATACACCCTAAACAGGACACTATATAATGAGCTCATTGACCATTTCATTTTTGCTTTAAATCTGGTAATGTGGATATAAAATTCCAAGTGCCAATACACAGTCTGTGATCTTTCAGATGAATTAGTACAATATCGCCATAAGAAAAGACATCTATTATGTGAAATACATTAAGGAGTGTAGGTATTAGCTCTTCTTGAAAGTTCTGGTAGAATTCTGCATTAAAGCCATCCGGTCCTGGGCTTTTTTTGGTTGGGAGGTTTTTGATGACAG